>MCJB01002525.1:76733-121106 GCA_002018475.1 Nicotiana obtusifolia | reverse complement strand
GGGGATTTCAAGGCCGAAAGTATCGGCCGATGGCACCCCATCGAAAAATTCCTCCAAGGTCCCTGCCGTGGCCGGTACCTTGCTCGGCGTGCATATCCCAGCATCTCGGATTGTCTCTCAGAAGGAGGGAGAATGCGCCATCTCGGAAATTTCCAAATATCTCCGTGCCGCCTCCTGCACATTGGCCCGATCTTCGGCCCTTGCTCCCGCCTCAATATTTGCTTATGGGGAGGCACCGGTTTCCTCCATAATGGGCTCGGGGACTTCCCGAGGGGTTTTATCAAGTTCAGGGCTCTTTGCCCCCTCGGAGTCGTCACTCCGATCGGTAGAGGCATCGGGGGCTGTGATCTTACGAGCCGCCATCTTCTTTCTACCTTTCTTCTTTTCGGGCTCAGCATTGTCGGGAGCCCTTTTTCTTTTCTTTCCCCCTTCCTTCTCCAACACGGGAAGGGGACGAGGAACTGTCCCACAGGTAATTGCCGACCGCAACTCGGCATCCTTCGAGAGACCTGCAAAGCATATTTTCAGAATGTTAAGTATTGGTGCCGATTGTTTTGGAAAAGATGAGTATAAATCAAGCTCACCATGGTTCTTAGCCTCCCAAAGACCTTTCAATATTTCCCTCCAGGCCCGCTCGGAATAGGACCTCTGGGCCACGATTTTCCTGACCCATTCCATCAGGTCATTGATCGCGGCCGGTGCCTGAGAAACGGCTGCACATGATAACACATCAGTTATACGCTGAAAGACAGTAATGAAAGAAGTCAAATAGGGAAGCACTTACGTCTCGTGTTCCACTTCTCGGGGAACGGCATATTATCGGCAAGGATCAGGTCAGAAGTTTTAATTCGGACGTATCGGCTCATCCAGCCCCGATCCCTGTCTTCGTCAATGCTCGAGAACGGAGCCTTACTGGCCCGGCGAGCTAGTTTAATCAGCCCCCCTCGGAACATTCGGGGACTGTATAATCGAAGCAAATTGTCAAGGGTAAAAGGGTGTCCCCCCTCGACCTTATCTACGAAAAAATTAAAAAGATAAACTATACGCCACACAGAAGGGTGGACTTGAGCTAGAGTGACCTGATATCTCCTACAAAACTCGACAATCAAAGGGTCTATGGGTCCTAATGTGAACGGGTAAGTATATACACTAAGGTACCCCTCCACATGTGTGCTAATGGCTTCATTGGGAGAAGGTATTATTATTTCCTTATCAGTCCAATGGCATTCAGCCTTCGCCCTCTCAAGGTGTTTTGGGGTGATCGAACTGATATAGTCTGAAACCGGTTCACCTCGACCGGGTACCGGGGACGGCTTCTCGACCTTAAAGTCGGAGCCTATGAAGCATCCTACTGGTATGAAGGCCTTCAATGGAGGCTCCCTGGAGATTTCTTCAGTGTGGATGGGCTCAACCTCCTCAACAGACTGAGCGGGAGAAGTTTGTCTTTGGGGAACTGATTTAGAAGTTTTGGCCATTGAAGTAGCAAGAAGCAAGGGAGATTAGAAGGTTTCTGATGGAGAAGATTAAGAGTTTTTCTGGTAAGAAAGGTCGAAAGAAGCAAAGTGGTTAATAGCGTGAAGACAAACGGACTGATTCAAAGGGGAAGGAAGTATTTATACTTTCCCAAAAAGCGGCAGCACGAAGCACGAGGTGAGCGGCATTAAATGCACGCATTAAATGCATTAAAAAGGTACAAGGTTCTGCGTAAGCGACAGGTAATGATTTCCTGCATCGACGGTTGTGTGCACCACAATGCTGCCGTCACACGTAGGATCTTTTTGGGGATAAGCGATTTTGACAGCTTTGCTTTCGCGTCACGTCTAGTGGAATTAACGATTGCTTAGCCAAAAGATTCGAAGGTTGATATCTCATATCGTTTTTTGTCCTTACTCTCCAATAAAGGAGGGGACTATCTGTATTAGGTCGGGTACCACCGAGTGAAGTCGGGTCCGGGCGCAATACGAGGCCGGGCTGCCTTGGTCCGAAATCAAGAAATCAGACACGGAGGCTGGAGCAGCCGAAATGGGGCAACCGATATCGATCGGCCAAGGGGCATCTCGTGACAAGGGATCAGTTTCGAACCGGATATTTCGCCAGGAGTAAATATCTCAACCGTTATAGATGTTTAAGCATCATTTCAGGATATTTCATCCCGTAATTCAAGGGATTTACTTTGTAATTAGATTTTTACCATGTTTAGGACTCTTTTAGCTATCTATAAGAAGAGCATTCAACCATCACTGTAGGGACGACACATTCTGAGCGAAAATACTGATAAAGTTACTATTCGTTGTCATTGTTACTGATCACTAAGCTTGCCTATTTCTTATATTTCATCGCCAGATATTTAATTCTTGTGGTTTGGCTATTTCCTTTTGCTTATTGTCCTTTAATAATTTACGTTATATTTATACATCGTATCAAATCGATTCACGGATCCTTAGCACTACGAACAAATTCAACTGTTATCCGGATTTAAGGGTAAACAAGCACTCCAACACACTCAGGCTACCTTGCCTCACGGATCCTCTCATAACCAAGCCATCATAACTAAATTTTCTTAATGCAACTAAGTCACACAAGCCGTCCAACCTAAAAGTATTGCCACAAAACGCTGATAATGCATCACAACACCAAAGGAACTAATTACTTTATTACTATCCTGACACAACATCACCAAGCTGACCCTTTTCTTCGAATCCTCGTCGACTTGCCTTCAAGTTAACACTTCTCATGCCGATACACTACGATCCTAAACCACCACAAGAGATCCTAGCACGAACCACGTCGTTCGAAAGCCCATAAACCGCTGCGTTTCCTCTGAAGCACCCAATAATATCATAGTCGAGATACACTCTAAAGAGACCTTCTGTGAATCTGAAGTTGTTTCTCTAACCTCTCTAATACTGAAATGTATAATTAATGATGATACATAAACACTGCAAGTCTCAGCACTATCTCATGTAAGTCTTAGATTTTTTCCATATATAATTCTAGGGAATCCTTCAATACCACATATATACACCTCAGACCAAAACTGATATGACACATGACCATGAATCTGATCGTCAATAGTAAACTCCCCTACTTGGCGCGAAGCTATAGGACCTAACATCTGATGATCCACAATACCAACCTTCATAAGCTCGTACAGCAATAACCAGATACCACAATCCGCTGCACCCTACACGTGAACAACTGAAAGATCCAGTAATACATCCACGTCCTCAGTCTGGACAACACATTGAGATAATGATCGAGCATCAATGGCCCCCTCGTAGCCCATCGACAACATCATAAACCGTCGTTGCATGGCTGATACTAAGTGTGAAATATCGTATAGAAGTGGATGCAAGGGAATGGAAGATATGCGCCTCAAACTGAATAAGTGTCATGCGATAAGGAATGAAAAAAGTGGAGTTTCCTAATAGTTCTGTAGCCTCTAGAAGATAAGTACAGACATATCCGTACCGATCTGCAAGACTCTACTAAAGAGACCTTCTATAAATCTGAAGTTGTTTCTCTAACCTCTCGGACATTAAAATGTAGAATTAATAATGATACAAAAATAATGCAAGTCTCAACACTATCCCATGTAAGTCTGAGATTTTTGCCATATACGATTCCGAGGAACCCCTTCAATACCATATATATGTACCTCAGACCAAAACTAATATGACACATGACCATGCAATCTGATCGTGGATAGTAGACTCCCTCACTTGGCGCGAAGCCCTAGGACCTAACATCCGATGATCCACAATACCAACCTTCATAAGCTCATACAACATCAATTAGATACCAGAATCCGTTGCACCCTACACGTGAACAACTAAAAAATCCATCAATACATCCATGTCCTCAGTCTGGACAACATGTTGCGATCTCCCTCTCGTAGCCCATCTGCAACATCATAACAGTGCATGGCTGATATCGAGTGGGCAATATCATATACGAGTGGATGCAAGGGAATTTAAGATATGTTCTTCAAGCTGAATCAGTGTCGCGTAATAAGGAATGAAAGAAGTGGAGTTTCCTAATAGTTCTGTAGCCTCTCAAAGATAATCACAGACGTGTACGTACCAATCTGCAAGACTTTACGAAAGTTGCTTATGATTCATAGCACCTATGAACCTAGAGCTCTGGTACCAACTTGTCAAGACCCAAAATCTCACCTTAGGAATCATGATGGCACCTAGTCTCTACAACAAGGTAAGCCTAACACAGGAGGAGATCTAACAGATATAACCATCTTATCTATATAAAACTTAAACCGATAAATAAGATCACGTAACTAAAACTGAACAAATGTTATACAATCCCCAGAACCAGTAGTACATAATCATAAGCTCTACCAACATACACTAGAATTTCTAATCAAATACTATTCAAAAATGAAGATAAACGGCAGTAAAGATAATATCCGAAGGTGACTCCGAAGCCTGCGGGCGTCAAGCAGGTATACCTTGAAGTTTCCTACCGCGAAGACACAACTCTCAAGAACCAACACGATCAGAAATAACTAGATCTGCAAAAAAAGTGCATAAGCTTAGTATGAGTACACCACAGTGATACCCAGTAAGTATCAAGGCCAACCTCAGTGGAGTAATGACGAGGTAAATCGAGACACTCACTAGACATAAAACCTATGCAGGATATTAACCTAAAACTTGCAATGGAAAGAACGTTAATGTAAGCTAACAACGTAAAGATTATTAATAAAAACCAACAAAGGAATAATAGAAACACAATTGGCAACACGAAGTAAACGGACAATAAAGCAGGAACATAATCAGAACACGAATGAAATTTGAATGAACTCAAATAAGGAAAATAGTTGACAATCCAATTAATCAAATCATTCCCAACGCATGACCTACAACAAGAATTACCCCGAGGTACCATACCTTGTAACCACAAATCATAAGCCACAATTCCGAATCTTACACGCACAACACCTCGTGCCCACATTGTCAATCACTTTCGCACGGCAAAGTCCACGTGCTACCATGTACATTGAATCTGTGTCAAATGCCAAATAAAATGTTCGAGAGGTTTATCTAAATACAATAAGGCATAATAACACTCTTGAATAAAGTAAGGCATTAAATGAGATAATGAGATTATTTTAGAAAATAAATAAAGTACAATTTATACAAAATAGAGTATCAAATGAGTTTAGTTTAGAAATTAATAAGGTAAAGTAAAATAGTGTTTCTAAATTAAGGAAAACATCAAATAAGTTAACGAATTATATATATAATTTGTTAAAGTAAGGTGTGATAATAATTTCATGTAAAGTAAAACATTGAATAGGGTAATGAGTTTAGTTTGAGAACCCAATAAAAGTAAAATGTGATAGTCATTTAAAAATAGCAAAGCACTGAGTGAGATAACGAGTTCTATTGTGGCGACCTAGCCGGTTGTCTTGTGTATTGTAGCCCCGTTCCTTTGTTTATTGCTTTTCTTATGTTCACTTACGCATACGTGACTTGCTGGGGTGGTTGGTTTGGTTTCGCGGATATTTCGGAGAGAATTGGGATACTTAGTCCCAAGGTTAAAAGCTTAAGTTGAAAGAGTTGATTAGATGTTGACTATTGTGTTTATCGACTACATAATGGAGTTTTGATGGTTTCGATAGCTTCATATGGTGATTTTGGCCTTAGGTGTATATCCTGATTTGGATTTGGAGGTTTATAGTTTGTTTTGGCTTGAATTAGCAAAAGTTGGAAAGTTGAAGGTTTGGAAGGTTGAAAAGTTTGACCGAGAGTTGACTTTATTGATACCAAATTCGGATTTTGGTTTTGGAGGTTGGAATAGCTCCGATGTGTCATTTATGACTTGTGTGCAAAATTTGAGGTCAATATGAGGTGGTTTGATATGTTTCAGCATTAGTTTTAGAAGTTGGAAGTTAAATAATTCATTAGGCTTGAATTGGGGCGTGATTAGTGATTTCGATGTTGTTTGATGTGATTTGAGGCTTCGACTAAGTTCGTGTTGTGTTTTAGGACTTGTTAGTAGGTTTGGATGGTGTCCCGGGGGCCTTGGGTGTTTTTCGGATCAAGTTCAGACTCATTTTGAACCTTGTTGGAATGCTGATATCTATGTTTCTGGTTTTCTCTTTCGCGATCGCGAGAAAAGGGACGCTATCGCGACGAGTCTTTTCTAGCATCTGGGAGTTTGTTTTATACGTTTGCGAGTTGTAACGACCCGATCGGTCATTTTGTGTAATTGTGCCTTGTTACCCCTTTTTATACTTCATACATGCGTGTTTATGACTTTATTACGTGGGGGTTGTTTAGTTCCGTTCCGGACAGCTTTCGGGTTGATTTGGCCCCCTTGAATCTTTACTTAGAAGTTTAAAATTGAAATGTTGACCAAACTTTGACTTTTGTGAAAACAAGCTAAAACTGTATTTTGAGGTCTCAGATAGCTTCGTATCGTGATTTCGAACACCGGCGTATGTCCATAATTGATTTCGGAAGTATATAGGTTGATTTATGTTGATTTTCCAAAATTTGGCAATTTGAAATTGAAAGGTTTGACCGTAGGTTGACTTTTAGCTATCCAATTAGGAATTTTATTTTGGGACTTGGAATAGGTTCGTTATGGAATTTGGAACTAGTCTACAAAATTTGGTGTCGTTTTGAGTTGATTTGATAGTATTCAGACGTTTAGTTGTAATTTTAGAAATTCTTGAACTTTACTTTGAAATTCATGCGTTTTAGTGTTCAATTCTTAGGTTTAGATGTTATTTTTGTGTTTTGATCGCATGAGTGATTCGTATGATATTTTTAGACTTGTTTGGATGTTTGGTTTGGAGCCTCGAGGGCTTGGATGAGTTTCAGACATTTTTCTGAATGGTTTGGATATGAAATTGGATTGCTGGTGCTGTTGGTGCTCAAGTATCGCAATTGCGACCACCAGCATCACAGTTGCGAAGGTGACAATGGGGGCTCAGATGTCGCAATTGCGACTTCTCCTTTGCAACTGTGAGGATTGCCACTCCTTGGCTCGTATTTCGAACAAATGTTCGCTTTTGCGATGCCCTCCAGTTTACAATTTTGAAACCTCTAGCGCAATTGTGATGATTTCTGAGGCACTCACGGTTCGTAAATGCAAGCCCTGGTCCGCAATTGCGAGGGTTCGCATCCATGTCGCAAATGCGACATCTGCAACCGGTAAAATGGCAGGGACACGGGATATTTGAAAACATTCTTTTATTTTGAAACCCTAGACTCAGTTGGAGGCGACTTGGAGAGGGGATTTTCACCTACAAACTTTGGGTAAGTGATTCTCTCATGCCCCGACCTTAGGAGCGCGACCGGCACTTAACCGAGATAACTCGGCCGAGCAAGCCTGTACAATTCCTTCTACCCGAACTCACACATTAATAAAGAGAAGATCTATTTCATTAATTAGACCAGGAGAAGATCATGTGAGCAACACCAATTCATAACCATTAGTTATATCATTTATAAGTCTCAAAATACACACTTTCATATTTTGAAGTGGAACATGTGATAGAAATACAATATCTTTAGTTTGACTTTCCCAAAACAACGATACCACCCACACTATGTCTATGGATCCTCTAATAGATACAAAAGAGTAGTATGATGGTGCCGGCAACAAGGCTCCGGCTATACCTCAAAAACAATATACATAGAGGACAAGAGATACAAGACCCCGACATGAAATAGGGCTCACCAAGTCATCTGAGGAGAGGGTGTAATGCTATCATTAATCAATACCGCCTGCTGTAGAACCACCTGCTTCCATTAAAGATGTAGCACCCCCAGCAAAGGGGATGTTAGTACATATGGAATAGTACTAGTATGTAAAACTAAACACCCTCTCAATAGAGAAAGTAACAGTAAAATGAGAAGGAAACATAAAATCAATGAGAGCCTCAAAAAGTATCAAGGTGTCAAGTTAGGAGAAAGATAAATTTCAAGTAAGTTCCAATATTTTTAGGTTAGGAGATCTTTAGTACTGATACACCACTGTGCTTTTAGCATGGAGTCCGATCTCAGACCGATTGGCTAAGCCATCTTGCCTGGAGACATCGAATCACAACACCACCATGTGCACGGCATGGCGTCCGATCTTTGCACGATCGGCTAAGCCATCTCACCACAATGTCGTGTGGGTCGTCATCACATCACATCTTGCTAGCAATAATCTCATTCCATTTAAGGGGGAAATATCTCAACACATCAATATCATCCCATATAAGGGGAAACAATCTCATCACATCAACACGAGGAGTTACCCCTCAATCACTCCGACACTGGCACATGTTATTTCGGGGTTCGGTTATTTTGACCTACCCTTCCTCGGTGACTAAACCATAATCCCAAGGCATTTATTATTTAAAACTAATTTCATAATCTTTCACACATCTTTCCATTTCATTGGCACTAGTGGCCACAATTGTAATATCATTCTCGGCACGTCGGACGTATTTCATATTTCATGCTCACCCCCTATAACTTTCAAGCGTTACCATAGATTATCATCAATTGGAGAATTTCAAATCAAGACTTTAAGTACATATATGATCAAACAAGAGTCTTAAGCACATTGAGTTTCTCTTCCACACTTAGGCATTCTAACTTGCATTGAAACATGATTTCTAATCACAACACCTTTGGTACATTGATCATACTAGATCACATTCTCGGAGGGAATCGTGATATTGTAGGAACATTTGGAACACATTTTGAGTACATACATCTTTAAACGTAACACTCATTTTAGAATAATCAAATCTATTAGGAAGGACTCGGAACATACCTCCCTTGAGCTTCCATAAATTACTAAAATGTTCCAAAAATCCTAGAGACTTCATTCGATTAGAGACATGACAAATTTGAACCATAATTAGGAATATACTCGGGGTTTCAGCTCATTTGAGCATTTTAGCAAGCACTAGGTCCTTCATCCCACAACCCAATGTTTACCCATTCGAGCTCAATAACCTTCCCACCAACCTTGATGATACATGCATGCATAAATAACAGTCAAGAATCGCACTTCTCAAATCTTACCTCTTGCATGAAGACCTTGTGAGTTTTCCTTGTTGAATTTCAAAGCTTGAGCAAGGGTTGATGAAAAAAGTACTTGGAGCTTCCACCTATCTCTCTAAAGCACTCCCTCACTCTAAAATGGCATATTTTTACCTTCTAAATGAGACCCAATGGCTTTTAATCAAATGAGGTCGGGCTTTAAAAATCAGAAAATGGACCCTCCAAACTCAACTCTGCTGTCATAGAGTGCACTACAGATCAGGCCGGGGTCCCGCAAAATGGATTGCAGAAATGGTCCCAAAAACTGGACTGGTCTGGTCCAGTTTGCGGCCCGTATATCAACTATGAGACCGCTGAATGGACTGTAGAATCTCCCTCCGGAATCTTCATGCTGGTTCTATGACGGATGTACGACCGGCGAAATGATTCTGCGGTCGCATAGTTGACCACAAAACAACCTAAAAAATTTGCCCATTTCTCTACTTCACTCTGTGGCAGATCTGCAGTCTGCAGATCAGTTTTATGGTCGCATAATGGACCGTAGAAATACCCTGTTCTGCGACAATTTTTCTTTTAACTCCCTAACGCACTATTCAACCCAAAAAGTCTGTACCGCAGCGCTTAAATACAATAGCCTATGCCGGCACCATGAAACTCCGGGTTGTAGGTGAAATTTTTACGGGGCCTTATAGATTCTAATCTTTTTCTAATTATACTGCATCAATATATCTTAGATTTTAACATTAAAATCATGTGAATCAAAAGTGAAAATTTGTGAAACTTTGACAAGATTTTGAAAAATAAGAAATTGAGTTTTGAGAGTCGATTTGGACTCGAATTTTGAAACTAATCACATATATGAACTTGTGGGGTCATGGGTAGTCAGAATCTACCATTAGACCCGGTTTTGACCGAACGTGCCCCGTGTTGACTTTTGTTGACTTTTTAGGAAAAGCGTAAAGATCTTAGCTTTATCTATTGTAATTGATTTCCCAAGCATTATTTGATGATATTAAATCAATTTTGGTTAGATTTGAGCCGTGTGAAAGTGAAGTTTAAAGGACAAGCTATTGTCGAGTGTTGAAATGGCCTAGTTGAGATAGGTATCTTGCCTAACTTTGTGTGGGGGAATTACCCCTTGGGATTGGTATTGGTTGACTCATTTGTGCTATGCAAAAGCGGTGTACGTAAGGTGACGAGTGGGTACACGGGTTGTACGTGGTATTTGACCGGTTTAGGCTACTTAGATTATTTTCATGCTTTATTTGAAATGTCATAACCTGTTATAAATTCTCATAGACAATTTCTCCAATTCAAATCATTAATCAAACAGATCGAAGTTGGAATCATGAAATAATAACAAATCTGAGTCAAAAATACTTACCCCAATCCAAGTAGTAAAAGTCCCCTCCAAAATCGCCCAAAACTAAGCTCCAAAACCTTGTGAGAAAAAGTAACTAAATTCTGAAACCAAAAAAAATGGAGCAGTTGTACTAGCTGGAATCAGGTCCTAGATGATTCCGAAACTCACGTTTGATAATCCCAACATGATCCTTGCAAGATTACATCCAGGATAGCCTCTTGAATCACCCAATTTGGCCTTAAAATGAGGGAGATATAATGTTTTGAAGTTTTAGAAGCAGTCTGAAAATTTCAGGGATATAAATGGCTTTTTCGTAATTAATTACACCATAAAAAACCAGCAATATGAAAATCTTCGTTTTAGCATCCAAATTTCATTCAGAACCTTTCGGACACAAACCATATATGCATTTCAATAATAAAGCATACTACGAACCTACTCGCGCACCCAAAACACCGAAAAGAGGTCATCTTGACTCGATATTAACCATAGTCAAACTTCATATCTTTAACATAACTAGTTTCTTAACCAATGATCTGAAACACGCCGGAGCCCCTCAGGACCCCATCCAATCATATCAACAAGTAAAAATACATCATCTAAATTTATCCAAAGCCTCAAAACACCCATGTGAACATCAGAACAAAGAATCGAGGCTCAAACCGAATAGAATTTATCTTAAGTTGTTAAATCTTCATTCTTTCAAAAGAGTGTCCAAATCACACTTAGACACTTCAGATTACTTTCAAACTTTTCACACAATTTTAATTCAACAATATAGACCTTTCCAAAGTCTCGGAACACCATTTGGAGTCCAATAACATAAAAGTCAACTCTTGGTCAAACTTACAAACTCTAAAGTTCTTCAAATTGTCAACTTTCGACAAATAGTGTCGAATTCTTTTAGGAACCTTCGATACCAAATTCGAACATACATACAAGTCTAAAATCATCATAGGAACCTATCGAAACAATCAAAACCTGATTCTAAGTCCGTTTACTCAAAAGTCAAATCTTGGTCAACTCTTCCAGCTTAAAGCTTCTAAAACGAGAATCATTCTTCCAAGTCAATCCTAAACCACTTGAAAAATGAAGCCAACCTGACACGCAAGTCTAAATACATAATATGAATCCCCTCAAAGTCTCAAACCACCGAATGGAATGCTAAAGCTCAAAACGACTGGTCGAGTCATTTCATTCTCCCCCACTTAAACATGCATTCGTCCTCGAACGTGCCAAGAGTCATTCCAAGGCCATCAAATCACCGTATAACCTTATCGGGCACATACTCGTGGGTGATCCCATGTCACCCCAATCCATATGTTACACCTCATATTTTCGTACGTAAGAATACGCCGTAAGTTAATTGATGTAAACTCAAAAATGAGATCATCTTTGAAGGTACATAAAGTGAGTTAATAATGTCATCTTGGAGGTTAAAAATATTTAAGATCATGAATAACAAGTACCAAGAGGGTTGGAGGGCTTAGAAGCTAAACAAATTGAAGAAAATAAGTTTCGTCGAAAGTCGACAAGTTGGAAATGTTATAACATGTACTTTTGGGGTGAGACGAGGGTGATTAATACGATAAGGAGGTTATGTTATGAGTTATTTTAATCGTATAATAGTCGTATCTTATGTTTTAAAGTCAATCTAGTAGTGAAACAAATGTTGACAAAGGTCATCACAAATTACATTCATAAATGTGTTGAAAATAGTTCAAATGTAGAATAGCATTTCTCTCAATACAGTTAGAATTACGGGGTGATCCACAAATAAAAATGAAGTTCTATGATACGCTCAAATTACACTTTAATAAATAGTGTAAGCGGTCAATGTCAAATATAATAACCCAACAAGGTTGGGGTCGAATCCCACAGGGAATAGGTCTGAAAAGTTTACTTGATTAGTGTGCTACTCAACTAAAGTCGTAATTCTATTCAGTTAACCGGAACAAGAGTATGAATTGAGTTTGGTTTTAAATAAAGTCTAATTGCAATGTTGAGAATGTAAACAATTTGATTAAAGAAACCAAGGTTGTGTCCCCATTAATGAAGTGTAATACTATCGATGTCAATATCATATATTTATAACGGATGATTCTTTTTTATATGCAATTGATGTCTAAGTGACTACCCAATATTTTCCAATAGTTAGGTAATATTTCCTCTTTATGATTTTTCCAAATATAAAAGAGTTGTGATTAAGAACAATCAATTTATGCCAAATAAAAATCCACTTATTCCTAAGCGATTTTATTAAACAAGGTTTAAAGCCTTGAGTCTTTGATATTTACTTCTACCAAATTCTACCCCACTTTCCTAAGCAAAGATAGAATTTAACGGCGCTTGTTAATGTTTGCAACCACCAACAATGATTGAAGAATGAGAAGTAAATAAATATCAATCAACCGTTAAATATATGTTCAATGTTAAACACCCAATAACATCACACCCTTTTAGGGTCTACAACCTTAGTATTTGTAATTAGCTACTCATACTAAAATCTGAAAACAAGAGAATATTAATTGTCATAAAACTTACAAAGTGAAAGATTCTTGACCCAAAAGCTTCCAAAAGAAAGGAATATTCAAGCCTTGTAATTTAGCTTCAAAGTCTTACCAGGTAGCCCCCACAAAACCCTAATAGACCTATTTATAGACGGCCAAAAATTGAGACAAAATTCGGACTAATTTTCCATGAAGTGGAATATGCGACCGCATTTCTGTCGCATAACAGAAATGTGGTCCGTATTTTTGACATGTCTATCGCAGATTATAACCCTAGTTTTGCCTTCACCGCATTCATGGTTTGCGGTCCGCATTGTAGAAATGCGACCGCATCATGCATCACATTTTCTTCCTTTAGTAGACTTCGTGCTTGGTTTGCGATTGCTTCTGCGGCTCGCAAACACATTATGCGATCGCAGAAGTGACTGCATTTCTGACTTTGAACTTCGCCCAGGATTCTGTTTTGGACAACGATCTTCGTGTGCAATCTGCGGCTCGCAGACAAGTTATGCGATCGCCTATGCGACTGCATTCTTGACGTGAAATTTTGCTCAGAAGTCTGTCTTGATCTGCGATCTTGATGTGAAGTATGCGGCTCGCATGTGGTATTTGCGATAGCATATCCACCTCTGCGATGTTGTTTTGCTCTTTTCTTGTCTTTTTGTGGCCTCTTGAACTCTTTTCCATGCTCTTAGGTCCTTACACTTCATACACTACAAAAAATACTAAAATTACATAAGTACCTAGGGAAATTGCCTTTAAAACATGTTAAAATCTAAGCAATTAGTATCAAAATGTGCCGAAATTCTCCGGCACATCAACTCCCCCAACTTAAACTCTTTGTCACGACCCAATTTTCCAACCCGGTCGTGATGGCGCCTCTCGTGAAGACAAGGCCTGCCGATTCGAATCATAACTCATTTTAAGCAGTTAATTTAACAAGAGAACAACACAATATAGTTTAATAGCAGTCATTTGCGGAAAAACATAGTGAACCATCCCGACTACAGTCCAAACCGGGGTGTCACAAAGTCATGAGCAACTAATGAAATCCTAATAACAAAATTTCTATTACAATATCTCTGGCACAATTAGTTGGAGAAAGTGGAAATAACAATATAAAGAGATACGGGGCTGTGGACGCCAACAGCTACCTCGTAGTCTCTGAGTCACCGCTCTGACAATCGTAGTCAATGCCTCGGAGCGGAGTCAATAACGCCTGAATCTGCACACATGGTGCAGGGAGTAATGTGAGTACTTCCAACTCAGTGAGTAGCACATATAAATAATGACTGAAAGTAAGGAAACACGTAAAGCACAAGGCAATGCATAATGAAGCAGTAAATCATTATTTGAAAACAGTAAATCAGTAAGAAATCATTTAAAAATCTTCCCAGCTCTGGTTACCAGTTGCCATTGTTACCAACTATAACCTACTGTTGTCATTGTTACCAACTGTAATATTCCTAGGCTCAGTATCAATCTCACAACTCTGGCTACCGGTTGTCATTGTTACCAACCTTAACCTACAATTGTCATTGATACCAACTGTAATATCTCTGGTTACCGGTTGTCATTGTTACCAACCGTAACCTACAGTTGTCATTGTTACCAATTGTATTATCTCTGGGTACCCTGCGCTCATTGGGGGTGTACAGACTCCGGGAGGGGCCCCTTACGGCCCAAGCGCTAAATCAAGCCACCTAGTGGCATACATCTAGGCCCTCGGCCTCATATCAATCAAGCCACCTCGTGGCGTATATACAGTATCTCAAGCCCTCGGCCTCATATCACTCAGTAAAACCTCACACCTGGCCCTCGGCCGCACTCAGTCAGAAAATCATCACAAGCCCCTCGGGCATAGTAAAACAGTAGTTCTCAGCCCAAACATCATTTCAAATATTTTGTAAATCTCAAAACTGAGTAAAAAGTGGCTGAGTTGTACAACAGTAGAAACAACATGACTGAGTTCAAGTAATAAGTACAAATAGTGAGGAAATAGTGATAAAAATCCCCGGAGGGTTCAAATAATTGGCACGAAGCCCAAATATGGCAATCAGCCCAACATATGATGATATCAAATAGGTTTCAATCAAATATGTAGTAAAAATCATCAATCGGGACGGACCAAGTCACAGTCCCAGTAGTAAACGACCCCACGCTCATCACATGAGCATGGTGCCTCACTTCAATATAGCACTACGATGTGCAAATCCGGGGTTTCGAACCCTCAGGACATCATTTACAATCACTACTCACCTCGAACCGGCTAAATTTCTAGCCCACGACGCCTTTGCCCTTCTAATTGGCCTCCACGTGCGTTGAATCTATCCAAATTCAGAACAATTACATCACAATATGTTGAGGGAACAAAGCCTAAGCGTAAACAACAGAAAATACCAAAAAATCCCGAAATTAGCAAAACCCGAGCCCCGGGCCAACTTCTCGAAGTTCAAAAATTTTCACATCAACGGGTTCCTTATCTCCCAACGATTTCACCCATACAAAAATTATCAAATTCCGACATCGGATTGGCTTTCACATCTTAAATTTTCGTTCTTGGAAGATTTGGAAAAAAAAACTGATTTTTCTTCCATAGATTCATGGATTTATGATGTTAAATGAGTATGGAATCATGATCTATGAAGGATTTATGATAAAGAACACTTACCTCCTTTAAATTTGTGGAAAACCTTCTAAGAATCGCCTAAACCGAGCTCCCCCAACTCTATTTTGTCAAAATGGCCAAAACCCCCGTTTTTATAGTACTTTTCTGCCTCGGGCGCCACAAGTGGAGTCGGGCGCTGCCTGTGGCGCTGGTTCCAGTATCTCTGGGGCTGGCGATTTTTCCCTGACACAAAAATAGGCATAACTTTCTCGTACGATGTCCCAATTGGACGATTCTTTTTGCTATAACTCCGAAATTTCGCTCGGATCTAATGCTTCAATTAAAACTGAATTTGGAGTCCATTTGCATAATATGATACCATTTATTCTTGAAGAGACGACATTGACACATTCTTGAAATGCCCAAGTTAAACTCCATCAACCATCCAAAATCCATTCGAGGCCCTCGGGACTTCAACAAAATATATCGACAAATCTTAAAACATCATATGGACTTAGTCGAGGCCTCAAATCACATCAAACAACGCTAAATAAACGAATCATACCCCAATTTAAGCCTAATGAAACTAACAAATTCCAAATTCTACATTCGATGCCGAAACCTATCAAATCGAGTCCGATTGACCTCAAATTTCGCACACAAGTCATAAATGACATTAACGGACCTATGGCCAAAATGCGTTGAATTGTCCTACGGACTTCCAATTTCAAATCTGGACATAGGCCAAAGTCCGAAATCACCAAACGAAGCTATAGCAACTATCGGAATTCCATTCCGACCCTCGGATCAAAATCTCGCCTAAAAACCGGAAATCGCCAAAATTCTACTCCACCAATTCAAGCTTAATTCTACACCGGACCTTCAAAACCAATTCCGATCATACTTCTAAGTCTTAAATCACCTCCCGAAACTAACCGAACCATCGGAACTCACATCCGAGCCCTCTAACTCATAAGTCAACATCCGGTTGACTTTTCCAACTTAAACCTTCTTAAAAGAGACTAAGTGTCTCATTTCTTGCCAAACTCACTCCTAACGCAAACTACTCAACTCGATCACATAAAACATGGATAACGAAGCATAATGAGATGAAAAATGGGAAAAACGGAGCGGTAACTCACGAGACGACTAATCGGGTTGTCACATTCTCCCCCACTTAAACAAACGTTCGTCCTCGAACGTGCTAAGGACTATTCCAAGGACATTAAATTTCTAAGTGTATTATTACACGCACTCGTGGATGATTCCACGTCACCTTAAATTTAACATGGATCCAACAACACCATCTCAATTGAAGATTATTTCTTTTATCCACATTTATAAACTTCAAAGCCAAATTTCTCACAGCCCAATTAATTCAACACAGCGTGTTAGTCTCAACCGGCTGTAACAACTCCTGCTTACCTGCCCATCATATGTATGCCCATAACCACGTCTCTAGTCATAATAGCTGTTCATAATTAATTCCAGCATCGTCAATTAACCTCAGTTTAACCAAAACCTCGTTTCAAATTTTCACAACTCCGACAGCAATTCACGAGGCATGAAGACCTCATAATTATTTACTCGAATTAACGAGTCATATTTAACGCCACCTGGACGCTCCCCTTGTAGGCTAGAACTCAATAATTACAACACGAATATGGCTAAATGTGCACAGAAATACATAGAAGAATTATCAAATAAGCCTAACAGGCATGGCTCCCTATCAAAACTATAGTATCAATTTAATTCCACACAGGGAGAATTTAAAACACATAATTTTTCATCACAAGGATCTCGTCCTCAAATAACTTCCACCGCGGCTCATAGCCCAGTTAAGCTTTTCACATCATATTAAAAATGCGAGTATCTCGTCATCAACTCTGAATCACAAGTAATATGCACATCGTGCCAACCGGAATCTATCCATTTCTCCTTTAAAAGTAATTTCCTCTAATCGAAATCACGACACATAATGAAGTCCCATACCGGTAGGGCATATAATTCATAAGGCTTTAATCAATTATCCTGAAATTACATCAAAACCCACTGTAGTGAGCAGCAAAAAGTCACTTTTGGACTCATAGCCCTCAATAGTGTACAAAACAAAAATGATAGACACAGCTGAGACCATCAAATATCCCAACAGGGATAAACATAGTAGTAGAGTGCAAATTCACAAACTCACCATATAAGTCGATTGCCCATAATAACATCCTCCTACCACAATAACTGGAATAATGATATTTTCTTTTAATGTGCCTTATATAAATCTAATTGCACAGATTTCAGCCCCAATAATCTCGTCTCACCCGGTGCAAGCTGCTCATGCAATAAGCAGCCTACAACACCGACTTAGATCTCATATGGCGCCATCAATACGCCGACAAGCTACAATTTGAACATGACACATAATGAGGAACAAACTCTGGAAAAGAATTATCCAGCTCGCGTAACGGATAAAACTGTCGAACAGATGTTACGAACCCTTCTCAGAGGATGAAAAACAAAATACACAGGAATAGATATAGGGGATCGTAATCAACATAACACTGTTGCGGCACGCAACCCGATCTACACATGATACCGTTGCACTGTGCAACCCGATCCAAACATGATACCGTTAAGCGGGATTAAAAGAATTTCTCATAATCCCCTGAACCATTAGTAGAATGAATATTTCATTGGCTAGAACCCCCTTCACTGAACTCATTTTAGAATAACCATGGCAACATGCAACTGAATTCCCATAACCACAGAAAATACAAACCTCAAGTTGTGGTGTAAACCATCATGACTCTTCCGGAGTCCATTCACACAAAAGGGCCATTCGAAGCAATATCTCCCAAATCAATCAAGTCATGGTGGCTATCGGACCTGCACGTACAACCACATACCACATGTAAAACTTCACACGCCAAAGGAACTAATCATTGCCACCATCACACCGTTTAAACCATTGCTAACCGACCCAATTTCTTTCAATTTACTCTTGACCTGACTTAGAAATATAATAGCTCCATTCACAACATAGTCAACGCAATTCGCATTCACCTCGAGTGGCCCGAATCGTGAGACCACATCGTCTCAATACTCATGAACCATCTCATACCCTCCTTATGTGCTAAATATTATCTCAGACTGGTACACCCATTTTGCAAGACCTTCTGCGCATCCGAAGCTATTTCTTCCTTTCCTCCAATACTGCACCGTATACCCGATGGTAATATAGAATATTCCAAGTTTCGTTCGCAAACCACAGTGAAGACTCTATCCTTAACCACACATCGGACCCGAAATCTTTAGGCACTACACTTTAATTCTTGAATCCACTAGGACCACTATCGAGAGTCAGTCACTCTGATCTAGTCTCGAAGATAACCAACTCCAACGCTCCACTAGCACATGAAAACCTCTCGAAGAAGCAACCGACTACGCTCTTTTCCATGTACATCACGTCCACAAAACATAAGCTCCGAGTCTTCCCAATAACCTGAACATGCATTGATAACGCCGAATACAGCACACGCCCATCTAGTTCTTTGCTGAATTACCCCTAATATTTCCTTTTCTCAGTCATAAATACTCCGCCAACGTACCGATAAACAGAAATAGCATAAGCAGACAACCATGCGATCCAATTGTAAACGGTGGGGCTCCCCCCACTTAGCTCTAAGCCGCCGTCACATAATGTAGAGCCCACGACAATTCCACCTTCTCAATTACCATGATCTCGCACCATTAACCCGATAGACTTCTCGAAGTCTTTTTTTTATGCTTTTCATGAACATCCTGGATCACAAGTCACAGTCATACACTCGACCTCTTACTGGGTAGCAAGTAATATACCTCGCAGAAGCTTCATCAACATCACGCCACCGCTAACCTGCTCACAGGAGATAACCCACCTGTGGAATTCCTTACCAATATCTTCTAACGACGTTGCACTGGGTACAACTACCCTGTAATAAGCAAATTCTCCTGAGCTCATGCTCGCCCACCAGCTGTATAAGTCTGCTCCTTCTCTATTGACATCAACTGAAAGTTCAACAATATTTTACGAACTCAAGTCATATTGCACCTGAAACGATAATCAGATCTTCACACCCCCATTCATTTCAAACAAACTCCCTTCTGCCATATTTGATCTTTCTTCGTCAACAACCATCACTCCAAATAAAATACGTAGTCCATATCACCTTCCATCATGATTCCCAAACCATTCTACACTTTCTCAAGGCACGCGACTATCCTACCACAGAATCCATATGCTAATCTGTCACTCTTATTTTGGTTAAACCATCTCCTTTAAGCAACTTTTCAACCTCTGCTTCTCATACTTGGCCTGCTACTACTTCAACCACCGCGAAACACTTCCTGCCATGTCGTTCCTCATACTTTGCTGCTCACGTGTTGCATCTAATCGAAATCCATCTCTGTAGCACCCGAACCAATAAAATGTTACCAACTCTAAGCCTCTTCGAAGATCATCTTTCTCGAGCCATCCACATTAGAAATACTAATTCGATTTTGAACCGCTGCACACAGTTATCCCTGGCAACCACCCCTTAGGCATTATTTCACAGCACCATGCCCGAAGGCAAAATCCAAGAAGACCGTAACACCGACGAACCATAATGCGTTCAAACGAGGACGACGACACCGCATCACATTGATAACAAGCGCTTCGCGCCACATAAGATTGAGTAGGAAGGAAATAAAGGCATAAGCCTCAATAAAATCAAACCGCACGATAACGATATCAAGAATATGAAGTTTTCCTAAAAAAGGTTCTGCAGCCTCTCGAAGATAAGTATAGACGTCTCCGTACCGATCCGCAAGACTCTACTAAACCCGCTCATACTCGTGATACCTAAGTAACCTAGGATCTGATACCAAGCTGTCACAACCCAATTTCCCAACCCGGTCATGATGGCGCCTCTCGTGAAGACAAGGCCAGCCAATTCGAACTATAACTCATTTTAAGTAGTTAATTTAACAAGAGAACAACACAATATAGTTTAATAGCAGTCATTTGCGAAGAAACATAGTGAACCATCCCGACTACAGCCCAAACCGGGGTGTCACAAAGTCATGAGCAACTAATAAAATCCTAATAACAAAATTTCTACTACAATATCTCTGGCACAATTAGTTGGAGAAAGTGGAAATAACAATATAAAGAGATACGGGGCAGCGGACGCCAACAGCTACCTCGTAGTCTCTGAGTCACTGCTCTGACAATCGTAGTCAATGCCTCGGAGCGGAGTCAATAACGCCTGAATCTGCACACATGGTGCAGGGAGTAATTTGAGTACTTCCAACTCAGTGACTAGCACATATAAATAATGACTGAAAGTAAGGAAACACGTAAAGCACGAGGCAATGCATAATGAAGCAGTAAATCATTATTTGAAAATAGTAAATCAGTAAGAAATCATTTAAAAATCTTCCCAGCTCTGGTTACCAGTTGCCATTGTTACCAACTGTAACCTACAGTTGTCATTATTACCAACTGTAATATTCCTAGGCTCAGTATCAATCTCACAGCTCTGGTTACCGGTTGTCATTGTTACCAACCGTAACCTACAGTTGTCATTGTTACCAACTGTATTATCATTGGGTACCCTGCGCTCACTGGGGGTGTATAGACTCCGGGAGGGGCCCCTTACAGCCAAAGCGCTATATCAAGCCACCTCGTGGCATACATCTAGGCCCTCGGCCTCATATCAATCAAGCCACCTCGTGGCGTATATACAGTATCTCAGGCCCTCGGCCTCATATCACTCAGTAAAACCTCACACCTGACCCTCGGCCGCACTCAGTCAGAAAATCATCACAAGCCCCTCGGGCATAGTAAAACAGTAGTTCTCAGCCCAAACATCATTTCAAATATTGTGTAAATCTCAAAACTGAGTAAAAAGTGGCTGAGTTGTACAACAGTGGAAACAACATGACTGAGTTCAAGTAATAAGTACAAATAGTGAGGAAATAGTGATAAAAAGGGTTCAAACAATTGGCACGAAGCCCAAATATGGCAATCAGCCCAACACATGATGATATCAAATAGGTTTCAATCAAATATGTAGTAAAAATCATCAATCGGGACGGACCAAGTCACAGTCCCAGTAGTAAACGACCCCACGCTCATCATCGAGCGTGTGCCTCACTTTAATATAGCACTACGATGTGCAAATCCGGGGTTTCAAACCCTCAGGACATCATTTACAATCACTACTCACCTCAAACCGGCTAAATTTCTAGCTCACGACACCTTTGCCCTTCGAATTGGCCTCCACGTGCGTCGAATCTATCCTAATTCAGAACAATTACGTCACAATATGTTGAGGGAACAAAGCCCAAGCGAAAACAACCAAAAATACCAAGAAATCCCGAAATTAGCAAAACCCGAGCCCCGGTCCCACTTCTCGAAGTTCAAAAAATTTCACATCAACGGGTTCCTTATCTCCCAACGAGTTCACCCATACAAAAATTATCAAATTCCGACATTGGATTGGCTTTCAAATCTCAAATTTTCGTTCTTGGAAGATTTGAAAAAAAAATCTGATTTTTCTTCCATAGATTCATGGATTTATGATGTTAAATGAGTATGGAATCATGATCTATGAAGGATTTATGATAAAGAACACTTACCTCCTTCAATTTTGTGGAAAACCTTCTAAGAATCGCCCAAACCGAGCTCCCCCAACTCTATTTTGTCAAAATGGCCAAAACCCCCATTTTTTATAGTACTTTTCTGCCTCGGGGGCCACAGGTGGCGCCGGGCGCTGCCTGTGGCGCTAGTTCCTGTATCTCTGGGGCTGGCAATTTTTCCCTAACACAAAAATGGGCATAACTTTCTCATACGATGTCCGAATTGGACGATTCTTTTTGCTATGACTCCGAAATTTCGATACGAATCTAATTCTTCAACTAAAACTGAATTTGGAGTCTATTTGCATAATATGGTACCACTTATTCTTGAAGAGACGACATTGACACATTCTTGAAATGCCAAGTTAAACTCCATCAACCATCCAAAATCCATTCGAGGCCCTCGGGACTTCAACCAAATATATCAAAAAATCTTAAAACATCATATGGACTTAGTCGAGGCCTCAAATCACATCAAACAACGCTAAATACACAAATCATACCCCAATTCAAGCCTAATGAAACTAACAAATTCCAACTTCTACATTCAATGCCGAAACCTATCAAATCGAGTCCGATTGACCTAAAATTTTGCACACAAGTCATAAATGACATAACGGACCTATGAACTTTCTCAAAATTGGATTCCGATCCCGATATCAAAAAGTCAACTCCTCGGTCAAACTTTTCAAAAATCTTCTATTTTCCAACATTCGCCAAAATGCGTTGAATTGTCCTACGGACTTCCAATTTCAAATCTGTACATACGCCTAAGTCCGAAATCACCATACGAAGCTATAGCAACTCCCGAAATTCCATTCCGACCCTCGGATCAAAATCTCGCCTAACAATCGGAAATCGCCAAGATACTACTCCACCAATTCAAGCTTAATTCTACACCGGACCTCCAAAACCAATTCCGATCATACTCCTAAGTCATAAATCACCTTCTGAAGCTAACCAAACCATCGGAACTCACATCCGAGCCCTCTAACTCATAAGTCAACATCCGGTTGACTTTTCCAACTTAAACCTTCTTAAAAGAGACTAAGTGTCTCATTTCTTGCCAAACTCACTCCTAACGCAAACTACTCAACTCGATCACATAAAACATGGATAACGAACCATAATGTGACGGAAAATGAGGAAAACGGAGCGGTAACTCACGAGACGACTAACCGGGTCGTCACACTCTTGCTTGTCCTCAGCAACCAAGATGACACTATCCTATTCTAGACTCCATTTACAAGACATAGAACAATAGTGACCATGGACAGTGTTTGTTGTTAGTGTTTCAAGAATGCATCTTCGAATGCTTTACCCTTCCTGAATCATCGATGTATTCAAGGAAAACTAATCAACTTGTGAACTTTGAGCCTCAGACAACGTGACTAAATGCTACCCTCAGCCGAGTGCACTTACGTTTTACTCAAAAACTCAACTTTTGTTCAACCTCGCAGTTCATGTGCCCTTACTAGAAAGAAAGTCCCAAAATCACAATATTTACAATGAGAACAAAAAGAGACTAAATCACAAATACACTCACTCTCAGAAAAGAATTTCAAGTGTTACCACATACCATACCATAGGCTTGCCCTTATTTTAATTCGTCGCTTACTTCTAAGAATGCTCGGTTGGAGATCCCATAAGGACTTTTTAAGCTTGTAATGTAGGTTTAGGGAAGGGTCGGATAAGTATTTAGATATAAGTGACTACATCCTCCTTGAACACTAATCACATTTTCTTTTCTTTTTGCACTTTGTTTCTTTTCAAACCCCATAGCCGCATTGGCATCTAGTTCCCAATATGGAACCACCTTAAATACCTCTCTAATTTTCTTCACAGCTCCATATTTATATAAATATACACATATAGTTATTTTTCTTTTCTCTTTTTTTTTTTTTTTTATCATCTTGGAGCGTGCATAATTTCATATGAGCACTTTGAAGTATATGCTCCTACACTCAATTCATAACCTAACCCATTTCCATTTTGACACCACACCCCCAACTTAGGCTTTTAGCCTAATTCTCAATGTTCAAGGAGGAACGGGTTCAAAAGAGGTAATTATTTTACAAAAGGGAAAGGTTTGTAATGAGGTGGCCAAAGAAAAGGATAAAGGCTCGAATGGGGCACTAGTGATATTATTTATGCAATGGTAGGCTTGAAAGGCTAAAGAGGTTTCACAAATAAAACAAAGAATGCCTAAGATCATCTCTCCAACTAAGTGTAATTATTATAAGCATCGATAAACCAACCGGGCAAGTTCTAGATGGCAGAAGCAAACACAAGAATTATCTACACAAAGAACTCACACACATGGCACACAAACTGTTTGGTTAACATAGTTTAAAGCCCTGGAGTCAACTTTTGGCAACTCAAAACTTTCATCATATATACATACATAACTCTAGGTAGAATTAGAGTCACAGAGCGAGCCTCAAGTTCACACAGTTGATCTTTTGAAAGGGTATAGGCTATGTACAGATACACATGCTTGAGGCTAGACAATTACACCATCCTGATCAACATGTTTCATTCTACTGTCCTGGTTCTACCGTTACACCCTTGAAAAAGAACCCGGCAAAGAAAAAACAAGGGGAATTTATTTCTAATTACTAGAGATGGACAATTATCTAGGAATTTATTTCTAATTACTAAAGATGGAAAACTATCTACTAGTTAAATACAACTTATGTACAGAAATCATAAAGCACTAATATATACTAGAGTTGCTAATGTCGCAAAAATACAAAAATACAGACAAAAAAAACAGACAAGGCTACCGCCCCTAACCAAAAGCATGCATTGTCCCTAATGCATATAAACACAAAGTAGAATTGAAGGGGCTCCTTGGGGCGCACTAAGCGCTATGGGATTCAGTAGCTGGTTGACCATCTGCTGCTGAAGGAGGGATGTTGGACTGGTCGGGAACTAGAGTTGGGGCCTCTGAGCTGCTAGCCTCACCCGCTGACGGCTGAGTGGCCGATGGGTCTGCAGGGGCAGCCAAATCTGCTAGCGAATGTTGTACGGCCCTCTGAATGTTTGCTTGCTCCTCATCCTCCACTGTAGGAGCAACAATCTGCTTGCCCTTCTCTTGAGGGCCTTCATCCTCCTCGGACCATAAATCCTCCTCATCTGCCTCTTCGCCCTCTGACTCTGAAGAATGTCCGGATGTCTCCTCATCATGAATATCAACACGTACAGGAGGAGCTGGAGGTTGGGACATTCTGGCAGTCTGAGGTGCAATGTCTGCCATCAGAGTTTTGAAATCTCGGCCCAAGTCTGGTGCAGCTGTTTCTGCTCCCTGCTCACCATCTTTGGGCAGGAGGGATGATAGGTCGAACTCCAAATTTTGCATTTTGTGGAGCTCGGTCTACATAGACGCAACCTCCTCCCTTAGCTGAGGCAAACCCCTAACCTCACCTCGCTCTATCTTTTTAACCCTTAACTCGAGCTGGTGCAAGCGATCCCCAAACAATGTTTGTTGTTGTTGGAGAGCTGTAAATGAAGTTTGTATCGGAGTCAGAGCTTGTTTGATAAGGTTGGGCAAGGTCTTCAAGAGCTGGTCTACCTTGGTATTGGCATGCTGGGCAATAAGACCAAGCCTTGAGAGTGCTGGTAGTGCAGACGAAGGCTGACCAGTGGTGGACTGAGAGGCAGGCTCTGAAGCAGAAGTGGAGGCCTCTGGAACCTGAGGAGGCACAGGAGTCTGGGAGTCAGGGTCCTGGATTGGAGTCTCTGGTGGGGCAGCAGCATCACTGATACGTGTGATGTCTATGTCCCTCGTTTCCTTTCCAGTTTTATCATATTGTTGCATGAGAGGAACGTTCAAAGCTTTACAGAGGGCTGTGATCAAACACGGAAATGGAAGCGAGGTAGCATGCTGCGTTGCCCGGATACCGATCTTTTGGAAAATTAGAGTTCCCACATCAATTTTGATGACGGCCATGATACATGCAATGAGTAGAGCTTTCTCAATGCTTATATCAGTCTCGTTCCGAGACGGAATCAAGCGGGAGGTGACAAAGCTTAGCCAGAATCGACCCTCCCTTGTGAGATCCTCCTTATATATCTTATTTCCAGGGTTTATCCAAGCTGAGGTACCCTTTGCAATCACTGACGCTATCCAACCACGCTTATTTTCTCTATTTGCGTACTTGGCATCGTACTCGGCTGTGCCTGTTTGCCAGTCGGGGGAATATACTTCATTAATCTCCTCACTATTGCCAAACATATTCTTTCCCCGAACAAGTACGATGCCAGTAAAAACTTTGTTGCGTTTGTGGTGCGCCGTCCTGGAGGCTCCATAAGATGCATAGAATTCCCGGACCAGTGACTCATTATACTCCTTAGGGGTTTCAGTAAAGCACTCCCATTTTCTTGCTTTTATAATGTCGAGGATGTGGGGGTACTGTTCTTTTAGCCCATTCAAGCTTAACTGCTTCTCACCTAGGATTTTTCTTTTGGTGTGCCCTTCTCGGTATAATTCTCTGGAGCCTTCAACCCCAAATCGGAGATGAAAGTCATCTTCGTGTTTCCTTCTAACCTCAGCCTGTAGATTGACTGAGGGCAGGAGTTCCTCCTCATCAGACCGGAAGGTGCCCTCTTCTTGGCTGCATTCTTCTGAGGAGTCATATCTGTATAAAGGTTAAATGTGAGCGACATTGTAAGCCATAGGGAAAAGAAAACAGAAGAAATCAACGAAAAAGCAAAAAAAAATGCGACATAATTTGTGGTCGCATAACCATTATGCGAACCGCAAACTGTCGCAATCTTGACTGTGCAGTACTAGACCTCAGTCTGCGATGGATTATGCGATCGCATAAGTACTATGCGAATCGCATAACCATCGCAGAATTTACATGCACACATACAAAATAAAATAACAAAATGCGATCGCAAAGCCATCATAGACAGCAAGGTTTTAACTGGGTGTTCTGTTTCATTTTGCGGTGCCTTTGCGATTCTCATATTACTTATGCGACCGCAAATGGCACAGAATTTTGTCATCGTCTTCAGGAGACTAGGGTTTACGGATGCGGCCACAATGCGGGCCACATTCTGTTTTTGCAGGCTGCATATGCCTTTATTATCATGATTCAGTTCATCCCCCAACAATGGCAGTCCTAGATCTCTCCACCCATCACCCCTAGAAACAACCAAGCAACTACGGTAAGCAACAAAATCAAAAAATGCAAAATGAAAAATAAAGAAAAACACAACAAAGATAGGAATGACCACGAGGTGATCGGGACACATACCAATGAAGAAGAGTACAAGAAGTATGGAGATTTTGAACGGGTATTTTTCCTTGGTACAGTTAGATCTGTGTTTGCCTCTGGTCGTTCCTTTTTTCTGATCGTTTTTTTTTATGTTGTTTTGCGCTGTTTTGAAGGAGTGATATATGAGAGAATGCGGTGCCTTACCTAGCATTTTGCGATGGGAAAGTCACTGCATAACACACTATGCGACCGCATATGTGTTACGCGGTGGGTTCTACTGAAAGGGTTACAATGCGAAGCACAATGCGATCGCATAATGTAAATGTGGTCCGCAAAGTGAATTACCTTGTCGCATTTTGGTCAACAATTTGAGCCAAACTTACTGCTTCAGTTTACGATTGAAATGCGGTCCGCATCGTGAAAATGCGACTGAAGGAGATTCACACTCTTCAAATTACTTAAGTAAATCTATCTATCAAAAACTTAAAAATTTACAGAACAAAAAACATAAATAAGTTACCACACATGGGTTGCCTCCCATGAAGCGCTTGATTTAACGTCGCGGCACGATGAAGTTGAGACTCCTCTAAGTTTACTCAATGGTCGGGCACGGACCATCTTTGAGAGCCAGCTGCTCCACCAAATGCTTTTCACCATCTGAGCCCAAGTAGTGCTTGACTCTTTGGCCATTCACTTTGAAAGTTCGGAGCGCATCTTCCGATGCTAGTTCTACGGTTCCAAAAGGAGAGACATCGACTACTTTGAATGGACCAGACCATTACGATTTGAGTTTGCCGGGAAATAACTTGAGTCTGGAGTTAAAGAGCAGTACCAAGTCACCCGACTTGAACTCTCTTTTCAAGATCTTTTTATCATGGACGAACTTCATCCTCTCTTTGTACACAGTTGCACTCTCATAAGCATGGAAATGGAATTCCTTCATTTCATTAAGTTGTGTTAACCTCCAAGCTGCAGCTTCCACCCAGTCCATGTTCAACCTTTTTAATGCCCACATAGCCTTGTGCTCCAATTCAACAGGCAGATGGCAATAATAGGTCCCGTGGTGAGCCTTTGCTTCAACTCCTCAAAAGCTTTGAGGCATTTCTCATCAAACACAAATTTGGCATCCTTCTGAAGGAGTTTGCACATAGGATTTGCAATCTTGGAGAAATCCTTGATGAAGCGCCTATAGAAACCGGCATGCCCTAAGAAACTTCGAAAACCCTTAATGGAAGTAGGTGGAGGAAGCTTAGAAATAATCTCTATCTTTGCCCGGTCAACCTCTATGCCATGCTTTGAAATTTTATGCCCCAACACAATGCCTTCATCCACCATGAAGTGACATTTCTCCCAATTGACCACAAGGTTGGTTTCTTCACATCTCTTGAGCACTTGTCTAAGATTGTGAAGACAATGGTCAAAAGATTCACCTACCACCGAGAAATCATCCATGAAGACTTCTAGAAAATCCTCTACCATGTCGGAGAAAATGGACATCATGCATCTTTGAAAAGTAGCCGGAGCGTTGCATAAACCGAATGGCATCCGGCTAAAAGCAAACGTTCCATAGGGGCATGTGAATGTCGTCTTCTCTTGATCCTCCAATGCTATGTTGATTTGATTGTAGCCGAAATATCCATCAAGGAAACAATTGAATGACCTTCCCGCTAGCCGATCAAGCATTTGATCAATAAAAGGCATAGGGAAATGGTCCTTGCATGTGGCACTATTGAGTTTCCGATAATCCATACACACCCTCCAGCCGGTTACCATTCTTGTTGGGATAAGCTCATTTTTCTCATTTTCAATTACGGTCATGCCTCCCTTTTTCGGCACACATTGCACTGGGCTCACCCAAGAACTATCGACAATGGGGTAGACTACCCCGGCATCCAACCATTTAATGATTTCTTTCTTTACCACCTCTTGCATTGACGGGTTCAACCGTCATTGATATTCCACACTCGGTTTGGTCCCACTTTCCAATTGGATTTTATGCTCGCAAGTTCCAGCGGGGATCCCACGAATGTCCGCAATTGTCCACCCAATGGCTTGCCTATGCTCCTTCAAGACTTTCAACAATTGTTCCACCTGCACATCATTCAACAAAGAAGAAACGATTACCGATAAAGTATCATTTGAGCCAAGAAACTTATACCTCAAATGCGGAGGAAGTGGTTTGAGCTCTAGTTGTGGTGGCTCAATAATAGATGGCTTTGCGGGAGGTGTAGATCTATTCTCCAAGTCGAGAGAGAGCTTTGCCGGAACATAAGAGTAAGAACCACGCCCGTCCAATGTATTTACCGACTCCATAAAACCCTCCATATCCTCATCGTCAAAGTTTACCAAAATAGCCGCCAATGCTTCACCGAGGCATTGTTCTTCCATTTGCATTTCAACTGAATCTCCCACCTCATCAACGATATCAATCACCGAGATGCTTTCATACTCATGCGGTAGCTTCATACCCTTGCTTGCTTGGAATGTAACCTCTTCATCATTCACACGGAATTTGATTTCATTCCGTTCCGAATCCATTAGTGCTCTTCCCGTGGCTAGGAATGGTCTCCCCAAGATAATAGAGATTTCTTTGTCAACCGCACAATCAAGAATTAAAAAATCAGCGGGTAAATGAAATTTTCCCACTTTCACAATTACGTCATCAACAATTCCTACCGGTCTCTTGATGGAACGATCGGCCATTTGCAATCTCATACTTGTTGGCCTTGGCATTCCTAATCCTGCTTGTTTGTAAATGGCAAGCGGAATTAAGTTAATGCTAGCCCCATTATCACAAAGGGCCCTTGCAAAATCACGCGCCTTAAAAGCCCCCGGGTCTTCTTTCTTCTGAACGGAGGTTGGGGCAATAATGGAACTAACTCGGTGAGTCATGTTCACCACCTCATTCTTGGTGGTCCTCTTCTTGGTGATCAAATATTTCAAATATTTGGCAAAACCTAGCATCTCTTAAAAAGATTCCAAGAACGGGATATTTACCGATAATTGCTTTAGAATGTCATAAAACTTCTCAAACTTGCTATCATCAACCCTTCTTACAAGTCTTTGAGGAAAAGGAGGAGGAGGTCTAGGAATAGGCGGAAGAATGTTTGGTGTATCTTTTGCCTTTTCCTTTACCACTTCTCGGGTCTCTTCTTGGACTTGTACATCTTCTGGAATTTTCTCAATTTCGACAACACTTGGCTCTTCAACCTCAACCCCTTTTTCGAATTCTTCTACGCTCAAATTACACTTTAATAAATAGTGTAAGCGGTCGATGTCAAATATAATAACCCAACAAGGTTGGGGTCGAATCCCACAGGGAATAGGTGTGAAAAGTTTACTTGATTGGTGTGTTACTCAACTAAAGTCGTAATTCTATTCAGTTAACTGAAACAAGAGTATGAATTGAGTTTGGTTTTAAATAAAGTCTAGTTGTAATTTTGGGGATGTAAATAATTTGATTAAAGAAACCAAGGTTGTGTCCCCATAAATGAAGTATAATGCTATCGATGTCAATATGATATATTTCTAACGGATGATTCTTTTTTATATGCATTTGATGTCTAAGTGACTACCCAATATTTTCCAATAGTTAGGTAGTATTTTCTCTTTATGATTTTTCCAAATATAAAAGAGTTGTGATTAAGAACAATTAATTTATGCCAAATAAAAACCCACTTATTCCTAAGCGATTTTATTAAACAAGGTTTAAAGCCTTGAGTCTTTGATATTTACTTCTACCAAATTCTACCCCACTTTCCCAAGCAAAGATAGAATTTAACGGCGCTTGTTAATGTTTGCAACCACCAACAATGATTGAAGAATGAGAAGTAAATAAATATCAATCAATTGTTAAATATATATTCAATGTTAAACACCCAATAACATCACACCCATTTAGGGTCCACAACCTTAGTATTTGTAATTAGCTACTCATACTAAAATCTGAAAACAAGAAAATATTAATTGTCATAAAGCTTACAAAGTGAAAGATTCTTGACCCAAAAGCTTCCAAAAGAAAGGAATATTCAAGCCCTATAATTTAGCTTCAAAGTCTGACCAGATAGCCCCCACAAAACCCTAATAGACCTATTTATAGAGGGCCAAAAATCGAGACAAAATTCGGACTAATTTGCCCTAAAGTGGAATATGCGACCGCATTTCTGTCGCATAACAGAAATGTGGTCCGCATTTTTGACATGTCTATCGCAGATTGTAACCCTAGTTTCGCCTTCACCGCATTCATGGTTTGCGGTCCGCATTGTAGAAATGCGACCGCATCATGCATCGCATTTTCTTCCTTCAGTAGGCTTCGTGCTTGGTTTGCGGTTGCTTCTGCGGCTCGTAAACAAGTTATGTGATGGCAGAAGAGATCGCATTTCTGACTTTGAACTTCACCCAGGATTCTGTTTTGATCTGCGATCTCCGTGTGCAATTTGCGGCTCGCATACAGGTTATGCGATCGCATATGCGACCGCATTCTTGACGTCAAATTTTCCCCAGAAGTCTGTCTTGATCTGCGATCTTGATGTGAAGTATGTGGCTCGCATGTGGTCTTTGCGATAACATATCCACCTCTGCAATGTTTTTTTTGCTTTTTTCTTATCTTTTTGTGGCCTTTTGAAATCTTTTCCATGCTCTTAGGTCCTTGCACTTCATACACTGCAAAAAATACTAAAATTACATAAGTACCTAGGGAAATTGCATTTAAAACAAGTTAAAATCTAAGGAATTAGTATCAAAATGTGCCGAAATTCTCCGGCACATCATTCTACGAGTCTAGTTTCCGATGCATTAAACCATGAATACGATATCGAAATAGATAGATATTCACGTTTTTCCAAGACAGCGCAAGCAGCTCCCAACGGGACCCACTTAGGCGGTGGGTGATTCTCCAACCTTTATAGATCGAGGAAGGCTTATTTGGGTTCACTAAGTTAAACCCAACCAGACCCTATACTCTCCCAAAACACTGTCAAAGCAGTCTCCATGATTCTAGAGTGAGAACCAAAGATAAAAACATGAATCCAATGCTAGAAATCTTTTGGTGCTTGCTATATCGTAGTTCTTCATCTTGTGGCTTTTTTGGAGGATTCTTCAAGGTGATGTAACCTCTGATTTTGTGTTTATCTTATTGATAAAGGTAAGAATCATTCGCTCCTTCATATATATTAGAGTTTCAAGGAAAAATATAAGTGTTTACACACCAAACTTGAACATCAAAAGTTCAAACGCAGCCAAAGAAAAAGATCAAGTAACAAGAGAGAGAGCGTATGAGGCGATAGAGAGAGAAATAACACCGTTACAGTCGAAGCTCGAAAATGCCTTAAATGGCGATGCCGGCCGGCGACAACCCGGCTGGCCGGCCACCACAAACCACTCCTCCAACATCAAATAACATCTCACCCACACCCAAACCCCTCAATTACTCTCAAATTCTTAATCCAACAACCTTAAACAACAACGCATAAGCAAACCCTAGCAGAGGAATCGAACCAATTCCGATCAGGAAGGCAACATACATGCATGGACAACCGATTATCAAGTACACTGAAGCAGAAGTATCCCGTATGAACATCATCGAAGGTCTGCAATTCGCAGTACTGGACAAGTTCTCATACGGGTGGCCAGACCTGCAAGAGCTTAGGAAAATCATTCCAATCCAGTGTGGAATTAGAGGTGAGTGTAATGTTGGTTTTTTCAGGGACAAACACGTGCTCATCAGGCTAACCTTGTGGGAGGATTTCATAAAAATCACCTCAAAGAGTACATACTATCTCAAAGCCAGAGATGGCTTCGAATATCATATGAGGCAGTTCATATATGACACTAAATTCAAGTTTGGAGAAGAAACGTCGATGGCCATGGCATGGATTTCATTCCCGCATCTGCTTCCCACTTATCATGTAAAAGAGTGCCTATTTTCCCTTGCCTCTACTATTGGTAAGCCACTGCACTTGGATGCAACTACAATAAACAAGACAAGGCTAAGCTGTGCAAGAGTAAAATTTCTAGTGGATTTGCTAGCGGAATTGCCCCAAAAAGTTAGGTTAGACATAGAAAATGAAACAACAGGGGAAACCAGAACTGAATGGGTCAACATACAGTATGACTACCTCCAAAATACTGTAAGCAATGTAGGATTCAAGGGCATGAAATGATTGAATGTTGGAAGCTACATCCGGAAATCCTTGACACAGACACTACTGAAGAACAAAGGCAAACAGAGAACAGGAAATCAAAAGGCAAAGACATAGCAGTAAAAGAACATCCAATGCTGATTTTGTCAAGTGGCAAGGTAGTAGGCAACAATGGTCCTCAATGGAAAGAAGTCAACGATAATAGACAGCATAACAAGGCAATTCACACCAATACTGGGAAACATAACCAAACAACTGAAAAGAAGTCTCAGCAGGTACCAGTTGCAAATAAATATGAAGCACTAGTTCAAGGCAATGTCAATGCTGCAGATAGTCACACTGAGGAAGTTTCTAAGTCTGAGGATACAATTCCTAGCAAAGCCCGAACAGTAGGAAGCAATGTCAAGGATGCAGAAAATCACAATGCCGAAGTACAGGAACCTGCAGACACAGTAACTAACTCAGACATACCATCAGGCAGCAATGAACATAGGATCAAGGATATGAACCCCAAGTATAATGCTTTGGATCAAGACAAGGACAATGCTGCAAGCAAGGACACTACTGAAACACATGAAGCTGAAGTCATAGAAACCAACACAGTCATAACAATAAGAAGCAATGAACAAAAGGTCAGGGCAAGAAATCCCAATCTGAACCATTTGAATACTGCAAACTTCAGCAAACAAGGCAGATAGCCAATCACAATGAACCCAGACACAGTGGTAAATAATCACACACTGGACACAGCAAAGAATGCAGGCAGTCATATGAGAAATGAAGACTTCTGCAGTAACAGATGTCAAGAAAATCCAACATAATTAATGGACAAGCAAGCAGGAAACAAAGTTGATGGAACAAGTCACTCTACACCCAAAGCACCTCATTCACTTTGTATACACCCCTTCAATCAGTTGAGCAGCAACACAGAAATGAAGACTCTAACAAGCAGCAAAATAAACACTGGAAACACCAGCACTGATGAAGTGCCTGAATTTGAGGATACATTACCTAGCAAAGCAATAGCAGTAAGGAGCAATGTCAATACTGCAGACACTCAAAATACTGAAGTACAAGAAATTGCAGGCACAGTGCTAAACAGATCAGGCAGCAATGATCATATGATCATGGAAAAGAACCCCAAACAGAACTATCAGAACTATGGGAGCATCAACAGTCAGGGCAGCCAGTCAAATATATTGATCTCAGACACTAGCATTGGCAGAACAAAGACGGTTGACACAGGAAAAGCAACATCAACATCAGTAGACTCAGTCAAGCACTTAAGGACTGAGAATCATGGAATAGAAACCTCAATTTTGAACCACAGCACAAACAAACTCAACAGTGCAGGGACAAATAACAACAGAGAGATTTTAGATTCAAACAATCTTCTGAGAGATAAAGCATTCAATAGCAAGGACAGTCGAGGGAAAGCACCAAGAATTGACAAGTCCAGTAATGTGGTAACCTACATTGACATACCAACAACACACTACAGTAATCCAGCAACAGATGGAAATACAGACTTGGTAGCAGCAGGGGAACAAGGAATCACATCCAAAACAGGCAAGCAAGCCAATGCAGGAACAACAAGAAGCAAAGTCCAGACAGAGGAATCTAATGAGAGACATGGAAAACCAATCAGAAGACCTACCATACACACAGGAAGCTCACGTTCACAACTCCAGCCACCAAACAGAAGCACTGGAAGAAATTGGTAGCCGAGATGGCAATCAACCAGCAAAGATAAGGGTCAGTAGACATCAGGAAAGCACCACACAAACAATGGTCAACAAGAAAGCAACAGAGAAAAAAACAAACATGAGCAGAGAAACAGAAGGAACAAAGGAATCGACCACACAATGGGTCATGAAGAGTTTTTACAATGAACCTGATTTTAAAAACAGAACAATAACTGCAGAGGAAACAAATGCAGTTAGACAAGCAGAGCAGATTTCAGGGAGATTATGGGCAGATCAATCAGAGGAATGCTCAGAGGAAGATGAAATCCCAGAAGAAATGCAAAGAGAAGAAAAACACACTGATGTTGCCACTGTAAAGAAACCACAAAAAGAAACAAGCCGAGATCAAGGAACTCCCTTTCCCACAATAAAGAGGGGATCTTTTGATCATGATCTACTCACCAGGAAAGGAATAATAAGAGCTCAACTACAGACTGTCATCAGGCCCAGAAATTTGACCACAACAATAGCAGCCAGAACTGAAGGGAAAGAAACAATAAGCAAGGACATGGATGATGAAAACAGCTCACAAAACCTAAAAAACATAGCAAGGCAGGGAGACCTATCACCAGTTCCATTAACTGGTCTAGGGAACCCACAGAAAAAGCAATCCAAAGGCAACAGTAGTTCCTCAACAACAAAGCACCAACCTAAAAGAGCATTGACATACCTCAACACAAGACAATGAATGCCCTCATATGGAACATAAGATCAGTTAACACCATGCAAGCTTTTGAAAGATTGATCACACTACATAACAAGCATCATTTTGAGTTCATTGGCCTTATGGAACCAAAGCAGCAAATCAGGAAACTGGATCAATATAAGAGAAGAATCGGCATGCCACAAGCAATTGCAAATGTGTCCAACAAAATATGGGTTTTTCTGGAGAATACTTATGATGTCACAGTGCTCTCAGACACAGTTCAACAACTCACTATGAAGCTCACTCACTCAGAGACAAATATGGAACTAATCCTCACTTTTGTATATGCCAAATGCTCCCAAGCAGAAAGAATAGAGTTATGGGATTCAATCTTTGACTTATCCCAAACAATCACAAGTCCTTGGATAGTGGGAGGAGACTTCAATGTCATTTGTGATCAGGAAGAGAAATATGGAGGTCTCCCTGTCCCTTTCAATGAAGTGGATGACTTTAATCATTGCATTAATATCAGCTATCTAACAGACCTGGGATTTAGAGGAAGTATCTTCACCTTGTGGAATGGGAGAGCAGATGAGGATTGGATCTTCAAAAGGCTAGACAGAAGCTTAGCAAATCAAATGCTACAGCAAACCTTCCTGACAGTAGAAGCCACACATCTTCCTAAGATAGGATCAGATCACAGTCCACTGCTACTACAATTCGACCAAAAGCCAAAAACAATCAAAAAGCCCTTCAAATTCCTCAACTTTTGGATCAAGCAAGATACTTTTGAAGCAGTAGTAAAAGAAAACTGGCAAGCTGATTTCCATGGAGATCTTTTCATCATTTTTAGCTATAAGCTAAAAAAATTGAAGAAAGCTCTATCCCTTTGGAGCAAGGCTACTTTTGGAGATATTTTTCAGAACATAGAGCATGGAGGAAGTAGTTCTAGTCCATAAAAAACAGTTTGAAGAGAGACCTACTGCGCAAAATAGAGAAAGACTACAAAAGGTGCAAGCACAAATGATCAGGCATCTAGCTATAGAAGAGCAATTCTGGAAATAGAAAGCAGGAATGAACTGGTTTAAAGAGGGAGACAGGAACACAAAATTCTTCCATGCTCAAGTTAATGGTAAAAGGAAAAGGTTACAGTTGAAAAGAATACAAAACAATGCTGGCATCTGGCTAGAAGAGCAGGAATAGATTGTAGAGGAAGCCATTTCCTTCTACAAGGATCAATTCACTGAGAGAACTACTCCCACAGACATCAGAATCTTGGAAAACATCTAGCAAGTGATAGACTCACAGCAAAATGCAGAGCTGATCAAGCTTCCATCAAAGGAAGAAATCAAACAAGCTGTCTTCAGTCTAAACAGAGACAGTGCAGGAGGTCCAGATGGATTCACAGGCGCATTCTATCAATCCTATTGGGAAATCATATGGGAAGACATACAGAACATGGTCACAGCCTTCTTTTCAGGAAGACAACTGCCCAAAGGCATAACACACACAAACCTGGTCCTCATACCAAAGAAGAAGGAGGTAGAGACATTCTCAGATATGCGACCAATAAGCCTAAGCAACTTCATCATAAAATCTTCTCGAGAATCATACATGAAAGGATGTTGGTCATTCTACTATCTCTAATCTCCCATGAACAAGCTGGTTTTGTGAAAGGCAGAACAATAGTAGAAAATATCCTCCTCGCACAAGAAATCATTACTGACATTGGGAAAAGAATAAAAGCAGGTCCAAATGTGGTTATCAAGCTGGATATGACCAAGGCCTTTGACAGAATATCTTGGTTATATATAAGCAAAGTTCTCAGGAAAATGGGCTTCATGAAGCCTTCATTGGCATGATTTTTGACATTGTGGGCAACAGCTGGTATTCAATCCTTATCAATGGCCAACCTCATGGATTCTTCAAATCAACAAGAGGTGTCAAACAGGGAGACCCCTTATCACCCACACTTTTCATCATCACTGCTGAAGCACTCTCAAAGGGACTAAATGCACTCCATAATAATCCCTGCTTCAAAAGCTTTGGAATGCCCAGAAGAAGCCCAAGAATCAATCATCTATCCTATGCAGATGATATGATTATTTTCACATCATTAGAGGCTAATTCACTACAGCTGGTAATGGAAACACTGAATGTATATGAAGCAGCTTCAGGTCAGCTAATAAACAGGAACAAGTCTACTATCTACATGCATCACTCAGCAGCTCCAGAGGCAGTAACAAGAACTGAAAGAATCACAAGAATAGGGAAACAAAATTTCCCTTTCACCTATCTGGGTTGCCCCATTTTCTACTCAAGGAAAAGAATCATTTACTATCAAGACATAGTGAACAAGATACAAGACAGGCTACAATCATGGAAAGGAAAGCTACTCTCTATAGGAGGTAGAGCCATCTTGATCAAACACGTCTTGCAAAGCATGCCAGTGCACCTACTATCAGCAGTAAATCCCCCCAAACAAATAATCAACAACATCCATAAGCTCTTTGCTCAATTCTTCTGGAGTAGCACAATGGGTGGTACCAGCAGACACTGGTCATCCTGGAATAACCTATGCCTACCCTATGAGGAAGGAGGAGCAGGATTCAGATCCCTCCATGACATGTCCAAGGCACTCTTCTGCAAACTGTGGTGGAACTTCAGAACCAAGCCCAGTCTCTGGAGTGCATTCATGACACAAAAATACTGCAAAAAGCACAATGCAGTAACTGTACCATGGAAGAAAGGATCACAAGCTTGGAAGAGAATGTTAGAATGCAGGGAGATCATTGAACATCAAATCGCCTGGCAACTCAAAATGGGATCCTCACTCTTCTGGTTTGACAACTGGACCAAGCAAGGAGCCTTATACTTCCTTGTACCAGCAAGCTTCCCAATTGATGAATCACTCCAAAATGTGAATAACACCCTACAGAATGGCAACTGGAATATGCTGCAACTATCAGAACACTTGCCACAGGAAATGGTAGAACACATAGTCACCTCAATCAAACCTCCAAGGATGGATGGCATCCTGGACATTCCATACTGGATGCTACATGAACAAGGACAATTCACAGTCAAACTGCCTGGGAATACCTAAGGAAGAGGGAAGAAACTAGAAGAGCATATGAGATGATTTGGGTAAAGGGACTTCCATTCAAAATTGCTTTCTTCATGTGGAGAGTCTAGAAAGCAAAACTGCCACTAGATGACATCCTGAAAAGATGGGGGTATCAACTGCCCTCAAAATGCTAGTGCTGCACTGAATCAAAGGAAGAAAGCATGGTCCATCTATTCTACACTTCAAACACTGCCATTGAAGTTTGGAAATACTTGCTGCAAAGAGCAGGAATTTCAACAGAGGGCATAACCTTACACCAAGCAATAAAAGGATGTTGGACAATGCAAACAGTCAACAGACTGAAACAAATAATGCAGGCACTCCCATCATGCATTGTATGGGAACTATGGAAAAGAAGAAATAGCCCCAAGCATGGTGAACCAGTCACCACAGGTAGAGTAATCTACCAAATCTCCACAACACTGCAAGCACTAATCAACACCAGAAAGTCAGGAATCAATGCCCCACACAGATGGCAGGACATTTAACACATGCTGGAGCACTACACTACAAAACTAAGCTACAAAACAGTCAACTGGGATCTACCTTTGCCAGGATGGGTTAAGATCAATACTGATGGAGCATCAAAAGGAAACCCAGGAAGAAGTTCAATAGGCTTTTGTGTAAGAAATGAAGCAGGGGACCTAATACATGCACTTGGCACAGAATGCATAGAGGGAACAAACACAGAAGCCAAAACAACAGCCATTAATGAAGCTTTAAGATTTTGCAGCACTCAATGCTACTCAAACATATGGCTACAAACTGATTCCATGCTCCTAAACAATATCATCAACGGCATATGGAAACCACCTTGGTGCATAGCTGATCAGATAGAAGAAATCCTACAACTCAAAAACTCCCTGGGAATAACTGTTTCACACACATATAGGGAGGGAAACAAGTTGGCGGATCACCTTGCAAACTACGCACTTGACTTTGGGAGAATAGAATGTCATCAATTCAGTCAACTTGACTCAATAGGGAGGAAAATCCTCAATGTTGATAAAATGCAATGCCCATACATAAGAGTGAAACTGGCAAAATGTCAAGCTCCACATTGCACTAATTTGACTAACCTCCTAACATTATTCTCTCATGTGCAGGATGCTGGAATCACCAGGAATGCAGAAAAATTTGCAGCACCAGAAAATTGCTAATCACATAACCTCTAAACACTGTTTTCTCATGTGCAGGTTAATGGACTTCAAAACTCTGCAAAACAGACTTTGGAGAGAACAAAGCAGAGGCAACAAAGCACACAACAGGCAACAACAATCTGAAACAGCAAATGGACCAACAACTTTAGAACACTACAGGGAGCACAACATCACCAGAAGCAATTTCAGCAACAGATACAAAAACTCAAGAAAGAGCATCAAACAGCAGCCTAGTATGAGCAGCAGTAGATTCACAAAACAGGCCAAGGCAGAACCTATCACACTGTAGTAAGGGAGTCAACTGCACCTGCAGAATAGCAGAAACAGCACAGCAAAAACTCAGCATCCAGCAGTATTCAGCAGCTCACACCAATATCAGCATCAGCAGTTCAAGACACTGGACCTAACAGTTAATTAGTCACTGCCACCATCATTTTACAACTGGCAAAACCAACAGACATACTACTTAGACAATGAGCAGGAGCCAAACAGCAGGGAAGCAACAGCTGCCTATCAGAAGACCAGCAAGATGGATGACTTGAAACACAGAAAAAACTCACAAAAAACACAGCAAGGCCATCAGCACCCACATAACAACCAACTTCAATCACCTAATCTGAGCAAGGAGAGTCAATCCGAGAAGCTTGAGGCAGTCAACAATATCAGGGGAAAGTTAGCTGAATCAACAGTCAATGGATCAGCAAAATTGCAGGAATAGGAACAAACAACATAAGGAAAACCAAGAAAGGAAGAACACTGAAGAATCAGCAATACAGGTATCAGCAACTCAGTTTTGCAATGACAAAGACAAACAACAAAGCAAGCAACAAAAGGGAAGACAGAAGCAATGAACTCAGAATCTCTGACACACAATGTCGAGCCAGCAGGAAAATAAGTTAACAATGCAACAGCAATCTGTCAATAGCAACAGCATTACTAACAACTGCAACAAACACAACAGCTACAGAGGCACCAGCAACAAAAGCAATATTAACTTGCCAAAAAATTGTTCCCATAGGCTAAGATTATTGGCGCAATTGCATTGTGTGGTATTAGCACCCTCGGTGCAATCTAATGCAATTGCATCAATCACCCTATTCCTATAAAAACAACAGTACACACATGAGCAACAAAAACACATGCCACCAGCAACACCAGAATGACCAGGAGCAAAATCAGCATATACACAAAGGAAGCACAGCACACAAAATCAGCAATAACAACAGCAATCAAAGAGGTCACAACAGTCTTCATAAGAGGCAGTATACTTTCAACCTAACATTGGCACACAGTAGAGTATATCACTGCCAAGGTAAATGGATCATATTTGCAGTGCACCTTCAACTGGACCTGAGCAAAAGGAATCAAAGGACACATGCCACACTGCTTGGCCAATACCAATCTCTTGTCAAAAGCTTTTGCAACAGCTTAAGCATGCTACTTCACACTCAATAAATAGAAGTAGGAATACTTGTAATTAGTATACCTGACCTAGACATTCTTCACATCATTTTTGTATATATGACTATCTATCATGATTATAAGATAGATAGCCATTACCTCACCTTAGGTCTGACCCATTTAGACATGTTTGATCATCAAGTGAGTAGGACCAAACACACAAAACACTTAACCTCCTATTACTCCTTAGATACCTTGACAAAGACAAGGTATATGTACTTTTTGGGGAGGTAAGGTTCATGTCCCCCTTTGTTCCTTGTACATTTTGTTTTAAAAAGTAATAAAATCATATTTACCAAAAAAAAAAACATCAAAAGTTGGTTCAAGAGGAGAATACATATCCTATAGTGTTGTGGTGTTATTGAGGGTTGTTGTGCGCTACACTAGCTGGGTATTTAAATTTGTATCTAATACCTAAAGTACTTTAATCATGTGCTTGGTTGTGATTAAGGTTAATCATGTGTTGGTTAAGTTATATGAGTGAAAATCTACAAGACAGTAATTGACATGGCACAAGCAATCGTTATCTTTTTTTGTGGGATGTGTTGAGGCTCTATATATAGTTTGTTGTGGCCGGAAATTTTTTGAAATAGTTTGGTATTATTATGTCTTCTATTTTTGAGCTTATCCATGTGCCAATCAAGTTGATTGAAGAAGAAAACATGAAAAGCAAGAGGTTGATGATAAAGGTTAAGGTAGTAGGCGTGTGGACTATTTTTAAAGCTTTTCTTATGATATTTTGGACTGGAAATGATATGGTAAGCATAAGTATGATTATAGATGTTGTAGGTAGTTTCATGGAAAAAGAAATTGGATAATTATATTTTGTTACTTGTAAATTGAGCTTGCCGCTCAAAATAGTTGTTGAAGTAATCGGAGAGCTTATTGTGAATTATATTGTTGTTGTTTGGTTTTTTGGTGACTATTAGTAACTTATGGGATGTATCAAAAACATGGGAGGTGCTGTCCGTTTTCTTCTAGAATATTAATTTCGAAATATGAGAGTTACAACGCTTATATGATGACAACAAAGTCCGTTTACTCATTGTAGAAGTAAGAAGATCATATTGAGCTTGGTTGACGATTGGAGAGAATATTGTAAAGGTATGTTAAGGCACTTCCTTCTTTCTTTTGGCAGATCTAAAGTGAAACGTAAACGATCGCTATTTCATAACAGATCAACTCCTAGCAACTAAGGTTGTGCATGTTGTTCTTTCCTTATCAAGTTATTCTAAGCAAGTATGTATGATCCTCTAATCCTATTGAGATTCATATTGATAGTATGGATGTCCATATTGTTAATCGAAGGTGCGATGACTTTAGGTCACTCCAAAAGGTTTAGAACGTGACTCCATGAGTCCAACATGCATTATATACATGTATCTATTTTACTCTACCGAGCCGCGCTATAGTCGACCGGGTACGACACCTATTGTGCAACCACTGATAAGTTGGGTTTTACCGAGCTCAACGTGGTCGGGTCCAATTCTACCGAGCCTTATGATGGCCAAGTACGCTTTTACCGAGCCTATTACGTCCGAGTACGATATGATGATGATGATGCCCACAGAGGCACATGTTTTTAAAAGTTTATGGATATATATGTATCATGCATTTCATGTCAATAGGCCTCAGAGGCACTCAGTTGTTACAGGTTGTATCTTCTCTATTACTCTTTACATTACTACTCTTATTTATGCTTTCATACCTTACATACTCGCCGCTTTATTCGTATAGACGTTCCTTTTGCCTGGGACGTTGTGTTTCATGCCTGCAGGTCCCAATAGACAAGTTGACAATCCTCCTAGTAGGCTATCGACTCAGTGGAACATGTTGGTGCACTCCACTTGCTCCGGAATAGCCTATTTGGTCAGTGCGCTTTTGACATGTATTGATTGGTATAACGGGGCCCTGTCCCAACCTTTATGACGTTTATGTACTCTTAGAGACTAATAGACAGATGTCATGTATATGGATATTTGTATGGCCTTGTCGGCCTATGTTTTGAGTGTACAAATGATCATGCCCGTCTTATAGGCCCGTATATCGCAGGTATATGTTTGTATATCATGTTGGGTCATCCTATGTCGAGTATTCCCTTATGTTTTATTCTGGTTATCTCATGACGGCCTTTCCGGCTCATTTACCCATGATAGTACGACCAAAAAGATATGTTACGTTGGTACTCGATTGAGTAAGGCACCGGGTGCCCGTCATGGCCCTTCGATTTAGGTCATGACAAACTTGGTATCAGAGCAGTTCTGCCCTAGGGAGTGTACAAGCAGGTGTCTAGTAGAGCCTTGTTTATAGGTGTGTTGTTCACCATACTTATAAGTAGGAGGTTAAAGGAAATTTAGGATTGCCACTCTTTCTTCTTACTCTAGATCATCTGATAGAGCTCAGTTGTAAGAATTCAAATTCCTAAGTTCTACTTTATTAGTAATAAAAGATACTCACATCCAGAAAGACAGTTGGTAAGAGATTAAATGTGGTTGTGGAAGAGTTGAGTCAGAGGAACTCAATTTCTCATCTTGCTTATGATGAGTAAATGTAAGGTCTTCAGTAGATTATGTGTGTACTAAGATGTATAAGCTTCTTGACAAGGAGCCCTAAGGCATGAATATCTATCCACCCATATGGAAAAATGCAACAAGAGAATAAGAAGGTTTTTTTTTTTTTTTTTTTTTTTTTTTTTTTTT
>MCJB01002525.1:7799-76713 GCA_002018475.1 Nicotiana obtusifolia | reverse complement strand
AAGAAGGTTTTTTTTTTTTTTTTTGATTAATATCTGCTAATCCATCGTTTTTTTTTTTTGATTAAAATGATTTTATTATTTAGATATTAAAATTTACATAAAAGGAGGGGGACATAAACCTTACCTCCCCAATAAAATACAAGTACTTTGTCTTAAAAATAACCAAAAGGTGATAGATTTGCCTTTGTGGATCAAAAGATTCTAGAGTTGTCCAACCTAGGTAGATGTAATGTCTATCTATGTTAGTGTGATAGATAGTCATATTTACAAAAACAAGATGAAGTAAGTCTAGGTCGGCTTTGCTGATTACATATATTCCTATTTCTAATGCTCTGATGAGAGTTATCTGCCTGCTCCCAATAAAAGAAGCAAGGTGAAGAAGGGAACGAGGTGCCTAGTTAGTGAAGATTATCAGCATTTACAATTCAGGCAGAGAAATATAAGCATTTTGAGTTACTTTCAACAGTAACAAAGATATACACAATTGACCACACCCATCTCAGTTAAGCCCCAATAGCAGCTAAAAGATAAAGTTTAAGAGACGGATGGGATATAAGCACTTGAATCTTAGAAGGGATGAATATTACCTTAGTATGGCTCATATCCCTAGTAAAGAGAGAATTTTACGCGACCCGAATGTTATGACCCAAAATCCAACTAGTCACGATGGCACCTAATCCAACCCGCTAGATAAGCTAATTAACAATAAACCACAATATAATGATAATGATAAGAGTCAAAAATGAAATAACTGAATTTTATACAGCTCCTAAAGGACTGATAGTACAAATTATGAGTTTCTAAGACTTAGAGTTTACTAAGCTTGAAGGAAATAAATACATCCTTTGGTCGAAACGTGCATAAACAGATTTATAAATCTAAAGCTACGAAGAACAAGAGGCAGCTATAATCAGAACGCAGGTACATCTTCAATGCCAGCTCCTGCCATACACAACAACATCAGCTCCAAAATCTGCACCCAAGGTGCAGAAGAGTAGTATAAGTTCAACCGACCCCATGTACTCAATAAGTAGCAAACCTAATCTTAGGTTGATAGCTGTGACGAGCTTGGACAACGGTTGATTCCAACACCAATAGCAAAGAACAACTCATTATAATATGATAAAAGTAGTACAAGTAATATCACAAAGATATGATACTCAGCTCGTTCACAGTTACTGAAAATCGGCATGCTTTTCACGTATAACAGTAAAACCCAAATCTTTCACCAAAATCACCAAAATATGAGTAAATCATAAAACTATGATTTTTCCTAAAACTTTTAACAACAGTTTAGACATTTTCGTTCTCAAATGGTATGAGAAAAGGGCATCTCTATGCTTACATGTCAATGTACATGTGAAGTCATGAATGTCACAAAACCGTATAGCATGAGGAAATGCATCTCTATGCCTATATGTCAGGTATGCATGTCAAATGCAATGCATCACAATGATGAACTCATGTACTCACACTCCTAGAGTACTCAATCTCATTGTCTCACCCTCAATCACTCGGCACTCGGTACCTGCTGTCACGACCCAAGCCGGAGGGCCGCGACTAGCACCTGGACCCTACTCGCCGAGTGCCGACGTACTTGTCATCAAGCCCCTTTTATTGTCTATAAGGCTGACGAGATCAGGATAAATAGCAAAAAATAATCCTTATCAACTCAAACTTTCCAATAATAACATGCACATACATATATAACATGGCCAACAAGGCTGTTATGCAAAAATTATACAACAAAAATACTTTGCCGACAAGGTAATCTCACTATACAAAAGTCAACCCCTTGTCTATGAGCCTCTATAGGAAGACAAGTAATGCAACCTGTGTCGAAACAGGGCCCCAACATACCCATAATGCCTATAAAAAAATGCATACCAAGACCACGGCAAGTCCGAAGGAGGGATCTCGCCAATATCCGCTGAACTGGACAGCCTACTATGGTGGGGGAGCCTCGTCTATATGTCCACAAATAAAAGGACGTCAGTACGAATAAGGTACTGAGTATGTAAGACAGGAAAACATAATATGAGGACAGTAATATGCGTCGAGATAAGAAACATACAACCTGTACCATCTGAGTGCCTCTGAGGGCGACTGACCATGAAATGCCTGATGTGCAAATGCATATACTTATATCCTTTGTAAAATCATCATCATCATATATATATATGACTTTGTGGGCCTCATCATCATCATACACATACGCCTCTGTGGGCCACATCATCATCATACCCAACTGATCAGTGGTTGCACAATAGGTGTCGTACGCAGCCGACTATAGCACGACTCGGTAGATTAAAGTATCTATCGACTATAGCGCGACTCAGTAGAGTAAAAACATATACATATGTATAGTTGCACAATAGGTGCCATACCCGGCCGACTATAGCGCTGCTCAGTAGAGTAAAATAGATAATGCATGCTGGACTCATAGAAATCACACTTTCTGAACCTTTCAAAGTGACGTAAGGTCGAAGAAACAACACACATCAATCCTCCCATAAGAGGGGAAATAATATAAGCGCTTCGAGCTTCTAAGAGTAGAGTATCTTTGAGGGCTCGTTCATTGAATTATGTATAATCAGAGTCGTGCAAAAGAAGGAAAGGGACAGTCTCACATACCTTGTACACTCTGCACCAATTTCAAGCTATGCAACTGTCATACTCCTTAGTCTACAATAAAAGAAATGATTCTCTCGTTATCCTCTAAATGTATTAGTCATTATTAACCACAACCCTAAATTTATATGGTGTTTCCCCACACCCTTCTTCCTCCAAAACTCCACAAAAATAGTAGTAAAACACGCAGCCCAACAGTTACACAAAACCAACCATAACCCAGTTCGCTATAAGTGGAACTCACGGCTTCCGACCACCATCCAGTGAGTTCTTACATGCATGGAACAAATTATCAAGAATTCCCTGGAGAAAGTATGTATGAAGGAGAGCAGTAACTTACCTCGCCTGTTGGACAACTCAGCCCTCTTCCTTGGTTCTTTAACCGCTAGGTTTTACTCCCAATTAGGGCTTGAAAGAGAGGGAAAATCGGTTAGGGTCTTTCCTTAGTTCTTCAATTCTAGATTTCTCTCCCCAATTAGAACTTGATGGAGAGGGAAAATTGATTAGGGTTTGTGTGGGATTTTTGAGAAGGGGTTGCAGGGGTTCTATTTCGTTTGGGAGGTCTGAGGTAAGGATGAAATGACTAAGTTTATAATCCCTTAATAGTCCTCTCTTGGCCGACTTGGAACTTTTATTCTTGTCCTTTAATTTGGCAAATAAGTGATGCACGTGCCTGTCACCTACCAGTCTACGATCGCATTTACGTCGCAGAACCAATATGCGGTTTGCATTCTGGACGCGAATCTCAGCCCAGAAATCTGTCTCATTTTGTGACATAGGAGCTCTAATTTGCGGTCCGCATTTTGGAAATGCGACCGCATATTGACCGCATTCCTAACGTAGATTTCTGCCCAGAAATCTATTTCAGTCTGCGATACATTAGGTGCGATATGTGGTTCGCATTTTAGAAACACGACCACACTTATGACTGCATTTCTGGCATTGATCTTTGTCCAGAAATCTATCTTGGTCTGTGATTTCAGCGTGAGAAAATACGGCTCGCATGAGGGTTTTGCGGTAGCATACCCAGCTTTGCAAAGCCTTTTGCTCTTTTGTTGACTTTTGAACTCTTTTCTGGTTCTTAGGCCCTTATATGTAGACTATCTTACAATGCAATCTAACGTACGCAATTATGGGTTATAACACTCTCCTCCCTTAAGGACATTCGTCCTCGAATGTGAGGGTCTACGGGGATTTTACTCATTGTGAATTTCGGCCGAGTTTCCCTCATCAATAGAGGACAAACTTGCGAGCATTTAACTCAACGTACGGTCCTACAAGAGTATGCAAATTTATGGACATGTACATTATCTGCATATTACCCTTTTGTATTAAGAAGGAGTGTTCTCAAGTTATTGCTTACCTCATAAAGACGTTTCTCTATTTAATGCGTCTTGCGTTCTCCCGGCACCCTCATTATCTCCATTTTAGAACAGGTAAGGGTATCTAGACTTCATCTCCTCCTCTACTTCCATGTCATTTCTTCTGTATGTTTGTTCCTCCACAATACCTTAACGGAGGCTACATCTTTCGTTCTTAGTTTGCGGACTTGTCGGTCTAATATAGCCACCGGTACTTCTTTATATGTTAGATCCTCTGTAACTTGCACATCTTTGATAGGGACGACTTGAGAAGGATCTCCAATACATTTCCTTAACATAGATACATGGAATACCGGATGGACCAGTTCCAATTCGGATGGTAGTTCTAACTCATAAGCCACACGTCCAATTCGTCGAAGAATATATACGGACCGATATACCTTGGACTCAGCTTACCTTTCTTCCCAAAACGCATGACACCCTTCGTTGGTGAGACCCTCAGGAACACCCAATCTCCAACCTCAAACTCCAGATCACGACGTCGGACATCAGAATAGGACTTTTGCGTGCTTTGTGCCGTCTTCAATCGTTCCTGTATCACCTTCACCTTCTCGATGGCTTGGTGGATCAAATCTGGCCCATATAACTCAGTTTCACCGACTTCGAACCATCCAACTGGTGATCTACATCTCCTCCTGTATAGTGCCTCATATGGGGCCATCTTAATACTGCAGTGGTAGCTATTATTGTAGGCAAATTCTATGAGTGGAAGATGGTCATCCCAATTTCCCTTAAAATCTAGAACACATGCTCGCAGCATATCTTCCAGTGTCTGAATAGTACGTTCAGCCTGTCCGTCACTCTGCGGATGAAAAGTCGTGCTGAGATTCACCTGTGTGCCCAAACCCTTCTGAAAAGACCTCCAAAAGTTCGCCGTAAATTGAGCTCCTCAGTCTGATATAATAGACATCGTCACACCATGAAGTCTAACAATCTCCTTAATATACATCTTCGCATAGTCTTCAGCTATGTAGGTTGTCTTAACTAGCAGAAAATGGGCACATTTTGTAAGTCGATCAATTATCACCCAGATGCAGTCAAACTTATGATAGGAGCGAGGTAACCCAATAATGAAGTCCATATTAATCACCTCCAATTTCCAGGTTGGAATTTCTATACTCTGAAGTAATCCACCGGGTTTCTGATATTCTATCTTTACCTGTTGACAATTGGGGCACTGGGCTACAAATTCTGCAATAGACTTCTTCATGCTATCCCACCAATATTGCTCTTTGACATCATGATACATCTTTGTCGAGCCGGGATGGATGGAATATCGGGATTGATGAATCTCACTCATAATCTTCTCTCGCAACCCTTCCACATTAGGCACACATAGTCGGCCCTGGTATCTCAGTTTTCCATCTCCTCCAATCTCAAAAGCCAAAATTTTACACTGCCGAATGCCCTCTCTCAGTCATACTAAGATAGGGTCTTCATATTGCCGTGTTTTTACCTCGGCTACCAAGGATGATTCTGATGTATTATGTACAGTAACACCTCCGTCCTTAGAGTCTAATAATCTAATTCTCATGTTGGCTAGCTGATGAAGTTCTTTAGTCAACCCCCATCTACTTGCTTCAATGTGTAGTAAGCTTCACATTGACTTACGACTGAGGGCGTCTGCTACAACATTGGCTTTACCAGGATGATACAATATCTCGACGTCGTAGTCTTTCAGTAATTCGAGCCACCTACGCTGCCTCAGATTCAACTCCTTCTAATTGAAGATGTATTGTAAACTCTTGTGATCTGTGTAGATGTCAACATGGACGCCGTATAAGTAATGCCGCCATATCTTCAAAGCATATATCACTGCAGCCAATTCCAAATCATGGGTTGGATAATTCTTTTCATGCTTCTTCAATTGTCTTGATGCGTAAGCAATCACTTTCCCATGTTGCATCAATACGCATCCTAAACCTACACCTGAAGCATCACAATATACCACATATCCTTCTGTTCCCTCTGGGAGAGTAAGCACTGGCGCGGAGATCAACCGATTCTTTAGCTCTTGGAAACTACGTTTACAAACGTCGGACCATTGGAACTTGGTAGCTTTCTGTGTTAGTCAATGGTGCCGATATAGAGGAAAACCCTTCTACAAACCTCCTATAATATCCTGCTAGCCCTAGAAAGCTGCGGACTTCTGACGGTGTTGTGGGCCTTGGCCAACTCTTCACTGCATCGATCTTTTGAGTGTCGACACTAATACCCTCGTCAGATATCACATGGCCTAGGAATGCTACTGAGTTCAGCCAGAATTCACATTTGGAGAACTTCGCATATAAGTTGCGATCCCGAAGGGTCTGTAATACTATCCGCAAGTGGCCCGTATGTTTTGTCTCTGAACGGGAATACACTAGAATGTCATCAATGAATACAATGACGAACACATCAAGATAGGGCCTGAATACGATATTCATGAGATCCATTAAAGCTGTTGGGGCGTTTGTTAGCCCGAACGACATTACCAAGAACTCAAAATGCCCATATCTTGTCCAAAAGGCTATTTTTGGAATATCCTTCTCCTTGACCCTCACCTGATAATACCCTAAACGTAGGTCGATCTTGGAAAAATATTTGGCACCCTGAAGTTGGTTGAACAGGTCATCAATCCTTGGAAGTGGATATTTATTCTTTATAGTAAGCTTATTCAACTGTCGATAATCGATACACATCCTCAACGACCCATCTTTCTTTCGCACAAACAAGACTGGCACACCCCAAGATGAAGTGCTAGGCCTAATGAAGCCCTTATCCAGCAAGTCCTTCAACTGCACTTTCAACTCTCGCAACTCTGCCGGGGCTATTATGTATGGAGGGATAGAAATCGGTTGAGTGTCGGGCAACACATCAATGCTAAACTCAATCTCCCTTTCAGGAGGAAGGCCTGGGAGTTCATCTGGAAATTCATTGACCACGGAAATTGACTGTAGAGTAGGTGGTTTCACCTCCGCATCCATAACGCGAACGAGATGATAAATGTACCCCTTTGAGATCATCTTCCTTGCCTTAATATAGGAAATAAACCTACCTCTCGGCGAAACAATATTCCCCTTCCATTCAGTGATGGGTCCACTAGGAAATTGAAATCTAACCATCTTCGTACGACAATCAACATTTGCATAGCATGAGGCCAACCAGTCCATTCCCATTATCACGTCGAAATCGACCATTGCTAACTCAAATAAGTTCGCCGAGGTTTGACGACTACAAATCGTCACGGTGCAACCTCTGTATACCCTCCTAACAACCACAGAATCTCCTATTGGAGTAGATACCGCAAATGGTTTACTTATTAATTCAGGTTCGACGCCAAACTTATCAGCCAAAAGGGGTGTAACATATGATAATGTAGATCCCGGATCAATCAACGCATATACATCATAAGAAAATACAGACAGTATACCTGTAACAACATCCGGAGACGACTTGAGATACTGCCGACCTGCTAGACCATAAATTCGATTTTGAGTACCACTCAGACTCGGCACTGCCCCTCTACCCCTACCACGACCAATCGACTGCTGGAAACCCCGTGCTGGAGGTCGAGCTGATGAGGAAGAACCAGACGCAGATCCAATCGACTGAACCATACCATCACTTCCTCTATTAGGACAATCCCGCCTTATATGGCTAGGCTGTCCACAAGAATAGCATACATCGGAACCTCGACGACAAAGTCCAAAATGGGCCTTGCCGTACTGATCACAACGTGGTGTTAGGGGCCTCGTCTGACTAGTATCCATGTGATGTTGCGAGCCTGATGTCCGCGAACTCTGACCTGGACCCAAATAGGTAAGTCGATCATACCGAGGTCTCTGAACCTGTAGAGGGGCACCAGCTACAGGTGGCGCCGAAATCCTCGAAGACTGGGGCCTGACACTACTTCTGAAGTCACCAGAATACCCTGCAAATCTCGTCGTCTTATGCTGGCTCCTATCCTGCTCCCCTATCTGCCCTCTTCTGGCGCTTGCAATCCTCTAGGGTCTAGGCATAAGCCTGAATATGGGAAATATCCATGCCCTCTATCAAGGAGGCTGTCGTGCACTCATTTATCAGATGTGGTCCCAATCCGTTCACGAACAAATGAACCCTATCACTCATTTCGACCACCATATGAGGAGCATACCTTGCTAATGAATCAAACTGCATATTGTACTCTCGCACACTCATGTTACCTTGTCTAACGTTCAAGAATTTATCAGGTCTAGCTCGTCGTACCTCAACTGGCAGGTAGTGATGAAGAAACGCCTCAGAAAATTCCTTCCACCCAGGTGGGGAAGCATTCGGACCCCTGGATCTTTCCCAACTATCATACCAGAAAACTGCTAAATCCCGTAACCGATAAGAAGCCAACTCTACTGCCTCTGTATCACTAACATGCATAACCCGTAGTGTGCGATGAAGCTGATCAATAAAAGTCTGCGGGTCCTCCTTGGGGTCTGACCCGATAAACACTAGAGGATCTAGATTAATCACAAACTCTGGCACTAGCCGGTCTATCAGCAGCACCGGTATTCTGCCTCTGAGTCTAAGAAGCTACCAAGCTAGTCAACAACTGTACGGCAGTCCGCAAGTCCTGGTCTGTACTACCAGATAGAGGAACTGGAGATTTTGGGTGGCTTCTAATGTCCTCTGGGGAAGGCGGAGTAGATGAGGTCCGAGACGGCATCTCACTCTGAGGCTCACTTTGGCCTTCTCTAGCTTGGGGCACCTGACTGGTACCCTCTCCCGCATCTGTACCAAGCCGTCTACTAGTTGTTTGCTTCCTAGTCGAAGGCATCGCTGAAGGAAAACAAGGAGAATGATAGGGACGAACACATACGACTCAACTCTACGCACGATCTAGATTTAGGAAGAAAGTAACAACGCTAAATGTCAGGCAGCCTCCTGATTATAAATGTGGCGCGCTACACATCCATAATCAAGACTCTACTAGACACGGCTCATAGACAATTCCTAGGACAGACCTGCTCTGATACCAAGTTTGTCACGGCCCAAGCCGGAGGGCCGCGACTAGCACCCGGACCCTACTCGCCGAGTGCCGACGTACTTGTCATCAAACCCCTTTTATTGTCTATAAAGCTGACGAGATCAGGATAAATAGCAAAAATTAATCCTTATCAACTCAAACTTTCCAATAATAACATGCACATATATATATAACATGGCCAACAAGGCTGTTATGCAAAAATTATACAACAAAAATACTTTTGCCGACAAGGCAATCTCACTATACAAAAGTCAACCCCTTGTCTATGAGCCTCTACAGGAAGATAAGTAATGCAACCTGTGTCGGAAAAGGGCCCCGACATACCCATAATGCCTATAACAAAATGCATACCAAGACCACGGCAAGTCCGGAGGAGGGATCTCGCCAATATCCGCAGAACTGGATAGCTTACTATGGTGGGGGAGCCTCGTCTATATGTCTATCTGAACCTGCAGCACGACATGCAGCGTCCACAAATAAAAGGACGTCAGTACGAATAAGGTACTGAGTATGTAACACAGTAAAACATAATATGAGGACAGTAATAAGCGTCGAGATAAGAAACATACAACCTGTACCATCTGAGTGCCTCTGAGGGCGACTGACCGTGAAATGCCTGATGTGCAAATGCATATACTTATATCCTTTGTAAAATCATCACATATATATATATATATATATGCCTTTGTAAGCCTCATCATCATCATATACATACGCCTCTGTGGGCCACATCATCATCATACCTAACTGATCAGTGGTTGCACAATAGGTGCCGTACGCGGCCGACTATAGCGAGGCTCGGTAGATTAAAGTATCTGTCGACTATAGCGCGACTCAGTAGAGTAAAAACATATACATATGTATAGTTGCACAATAGGTGCCATACCCGGCCGACTATAGCGCGGCTCGGTAGAGTAAAATAGATAATGCATGCTGGACTCATAGAAATCACACTTTCTCAACCTTTCAAAGTGACGTAAGGTCGAAGAAACAACACACATCAATCCTCCCATAAGAGGGGAAATAATATAAGCGCTTCTAGCTTCTAAGAGTAGAGTATCTTTGAGGGCTCGTTCATTGCATTATGTATAATCAGAGTCGTGCAAAAGAAGGAAAGGGACAGTCTCACATACCTTGTACACTCTGCACCAATTTCAAGCTATGCAACTGTCATACTCCTTAGTCTACAATAAAAGAAACGATTCTATTGTTATCCTCTAAAAGTTATAGTCATTATTAACCATAACCCTAAATTTATATGGTGTTTCCCCACACCCTTCTTCCTCCAAAACTCCACAAAAATAGTAGTAAAACACGCAGCCCAACAGTTACGCAAAACAAACCATAACCCAGTTCGCTATAAGTGGAACTCACGGCTTCCGACCACCGTCCAGTGAGTTCTTACATGCATGGAACAAATTATCAAGAATTCCCAGGAGAAAGTATGTATGAAGGAGAGCAGTAACTTACCTCGCCTGTTGGACAACTCAGCCCTCTTCCTTGGTTCTTTAACCGCTAGGTTTTACTCCCAATTAGGGCTTGAAAGAGAGGGAAAATCGGTTAGGGTCTTTCCTTAGTTCTTCAATCTCTAGATTTCTCTCCCCAATTAGAACTTGATGGAGAGGGAAAATTGATTAGGGTTTGTGTGGGATTTTTTAGAAGGGGTTGCAGAGGTTCTATTTCGTTTGGGAGGTCTGAGGTAAGGATGAAATAACTAAGTTTATAATCCCTTAAAAGTCCTCTCTTGGCGGACATGGAACTTTTATTCTTGTCCTTTAATTTGGCAAATGAGTGATGCACGTGCCTGTCGCCTACCAGTCTACGATCGCATTTACGTCGCAGAACCAACATGGGGTTTGCATTCTGGACGCGAATCTCAGCCCAGAAATCTGTCTCATTTTGTGACATAGGAGGTCTTATTTGCGGTCCGCATTTTGGAAATGCAACCGCATATTGACCGCATTCCTAACGTAGATTTCTGCCCAGAAATATGTTTCAGTCTACGATACATTAGGTACGATATGCAGTTCGCATTTTAGAAATGCGACCGCACTTATGACCGCATTTCTAGCAATGATCTTTGTCTAGAAATCTGTCTTGGTCTGCGATTTCAGCGTGAGAAAATGCGGCTCGTGTGAGGGTTTTGCGGTAGCATACCCAGCTTTGCAAAGCCTTTTTCTCTTTTCTTGACTTTTGAACTCTTTTCTAGTTCTTAGGCCCTTATATGTAGACTATCTTACGGTGCAATCTAACATACGCAATTATGGGTTGTAACACTCCCTGCTGGTATGTCAGACTCTGAAGGGACAGATCCTGCCCAAGCAATCTATAAGCCAACATGGTCTGCTGTAGCGTGCAACCCGATCCCATCATAAAACAATTAAGCTTGTTGGGTTGTGCAGCCCGATCCAATCATGAATAAATAAAGCCGGCAGCGGCGTGCAACCCGATCCCATAAATATCACTCACAATCCACCATCGGCCTCAACTCAGTCATCAATCTCTCCAATCTCTTGGGCTCATAAATCTCATGCAAATTAGGCCAAACAATGATACATGATTTAACAATAAATGATAACTGAGACTGAGATATGATATGCAAGTGAATAAATATGATTGAGTATGTAATTGCAATTTAAGCAAATAACTCAATAGCAGAAATGACCTCAGTGGGTCCCAACAGAATAAGCATATAGCTTAAACATGAAGTCTAACATGATTCACAGCTCAATTTCTCTAACACCTAGAAATTTCATGGATAGAAACAAGATTAGGTAACTACAGAATATCATAGAATCGACCTAGTCATAATTCACATGGGGCACACCCACCCGTCCGTCACCTAGGATGTGTGTAACCTCAACATCAAATAGATAACACATATGTGTAGGGATTCATACCCTCGGCACCAAGTTTAGAAGTGATACTTACCTCAAACAAGCCGAATCCAATACCGAGCAAGCCAAATGTAAGGCCGTGTAAAATTTCACCTAAAATCCAAGTTTTCGTGGTGCCGAGGTAGGCTAAGGTGTTTGAAGATTGCGTTGGGTTGAACAGTGTGTTGGGGAGTTGAAGAAAACTTGTTCCAGGTCAGGGCGTTTCTGCGGTATATTATGCACCGCAGAACTACTCCGCCGACCACAGATCCGCATTGCCAATTTTAGAGGTTGTTTTGCGGTCAACTATGCGAGCTCATAAATGTTTCACGGGCCGCACATCCGTTGCTGAACCAGCATGATAAATTTAGGAAGGAGGTACTGTGGTTAATTATGCGACCGCAAAATGGATCTGCAGGCCACAGACCTGTCGCATACCTGCACAGAATTGCCCAGTGCTGGAGGGCCATTATGCGGTCACATATGCAACCACAGATCTACATCGGGGCTCCATTTTTCTAATTTCCATGACCCGACCCATTTCATTTTATCTAGCTCCCCGGGTCATTTTTGAGGGATTATCTAATATTTTCAAGAGAGAAGAGAGCTATTCTAGAGAGAGAGAAAGGGGAGGATTTAAGGATTTACTACTTAACTCTAATCAAGCTTTGGAACTTCATCAAAAGGAACTTTCTAGGGTTTCTAAAAGGTAAGAATTTCTTTCCCCAATTCTCCAATTTCATATTTGGTTTGATTATGTGTGATGAGAGTAGACTTAACACATGCATGAGCTAATAGGGATTGTGGGGAAGTTGTTGGACAATCTTGGGTGGTTTTGTTGTTGAATTGGTTGAGGAAAGGTTGAGTTGCCATTGTAGCAGCTCTTGCCATACGAAACCCTCTAATCATGCATGTAATTCTCCCCTCTTCTATAGATTGGCATCGTTAGGAGTGTTGGGACGCTATTGTTACACCACGGAAAGCTCTTTCGGGGTATGAAGGCTTAACTCTTCTTCTAGTATTGGAACTCCCATATTCTTACAAAACTCCATCGTGTGTAGTTCGAACTTGAAAAACTATTGACGTAGGATATTTAAGCTAGTAAATTGATTATCAAATTGCATAACGTGTCAGAACCCTCATGTGTTAATGATCCTCTATTTTGACTTAATAATGTTATACCCCTTTTGGGAAGAAAGTTTTATACGAAATCAATGTGATCAAATTCTTATATCTCATAATGATGAAATGTTTGGAGCTTATATTTGTTAAGACAAAGGTGCCAAAGGGTTAGATGTGAAAGGAAATCTCCTGTACAAACTAACTATCGCTTTGAGAATCCTAATTGTTGTATTGTGATTACACCTCCACCGGCACACATTGGAGTGAGGCGGCAGGGCCACTTTGTGTAGAGATTGTGGTATTGTGATTACACCCCCACCCAAACACATTGGGGTGAGGCGACAGGGCCGCTTTGTATAGAGATTGTGGTATTGTGATTACACCTCCACCCGCACACATACGGTGAGGTGGCAGGATCACTTTGTGTAGAGGATGTGGCATTGTGATTACACCTCCACCTGCACACATTGGGGTGAGGCGGCAGGGCCGCTTTGTGTAGAGATTGTGGTATTGTGGTAGTGGTTGTTATAGAGGATCCCCAACTTAATATTTATAAATATTATTGAAAGCTTTGAATGAATTTTCTATAATTTTAACGGCTATTTAAGCTCTTTTTTTGCTTCCATGATTTGTGACATTCATGTTGTACTTCCAATCCTTGAAAGGGGTGTTTGTTTTTCATATTGGTACTATTCGACATGTACAAACGTCCCTTTTACCGGGGGCGCTTCATCTTTAATGGATGCAGGTGGTTCCACAGCAGGCGGCTTTGATCAGTGATAACGCTACACCCTCTTGCTAGCTGACTTGGTGAGCCTCACTTCATTTCGGGTCGTATACCTTTTGTTCCTTGTGTATTACGCTTTAAGGTGTAGCCGGCAACTTTCTACCGATACTATCATAGTACTCTTTTGTATCTATTAGAGGCTCGGTAGACATAATAGGGGTTGTATGTTGGTTTTGGGAAAGCCAGACTAGTAAAGTTATATTTGTATCACATGTTTCACTTCTAACTATGAAAGTGTATGTATTTTGGGACAAATAAATGATGTAACTAATCGTAATGAATTGGTGTTACTCTCATGATCTTCTCCTGGCCTAGTTAATGATATAGATCTTCTCTTTATTCATGGGTCAGGTAGAAGGTATTGTACAGGCTTGCTCGGCCGGGTTATCTCGGTTGAGCGTCGCTCGCGCTTCCCCAGGTCGGGGCGTGACACCAAACAATACTCTAGAAACCCCATCCCGCGCGTACCGACCTCCGAACAGCTCGAAACTAGCCAAAAGGAACTCAAGAACATCAAATAATGCCAAAGGAAACAAACCCAATCGATAAAGGTCAAATTTTTAATCAAAAACCCAAAGTCAACCAAAAAGTCAACAAAAGTCAATGTTGGGCGCGCCTTGGATTCGGAATCCAAGATTACCGAGAAAACACAAGCTCACATGAATGAAAACTGACTCAATCAGAGTCTGATAATTAAACCAATTCGCCAAAACATCGCTCTTGGATGTTCATAACCCAAAAGTCCAACCCACATTAATTGGGTCTCATAACTCCCGAAATACTCCTCCAAAACACACCAAATTCGAGTATGTTGTTCTCCTATATTAGGAGAACAAATCATAAAAGAAATTGAGAAATAAACGTTTCTAACTCGTTTTCAATTTTTATAATTTAGGACACAACCCTAGGTCTTGATTTAAAGAATTAAATGGGTTTTCAATTAAAATTATGGAATAAAGCTTAAACCAAGAGAATGACTTAGGGAAAATACGTAGTGTTATGGTTTAGATCTTACCCCGTAGAAGAAATTTGAAGAACATCCTTGAATTCTCCCAACCCCAAATTCTCGAGATGAGAAAACTCCAACAACATTAATAGCAAAAACCCTCAGTTGTTCTGCCTTGTTTCTTGTGTCAAACGATCCCGAAACTCGCTTTTGATGCCTCCACTGAGTTCCACATGAAATGCCAGTCAAATTAGGCTTTTGAATCACTCTGTTTGACCTTATAATGAAGAAGATATGTTAGTTATTTGAAAATACTGCAGGTTTTTAAATACGAATTCAGTGGCAATTTCGTAATTAATCTGAAAAATCTGGCAACCCAATTCTTAGTAAAATGATCATAAATTCCTCATACAATGTCGAAACTTGATGATTTCAGTTGCTATGGTTACAAAATTATGATACGGATGTAGTGGTTTAGTCGAAACAGAAATGAAAGGTCGTTTGCTCAATATGGTAACCTTTATGCTCAAATCGACGTTGACACTGAAAACAATCACCATACAACCCAAGCTTATCCAAAACTCATCGGAATTTAACCAAACTTTGTGGACATGTCCAAAATTATCATACAAACTATTGAAATGATTAAAACCTGATTCCGAGTCCGTTTACCCAAAAGTCAAACCTTTATCAACTTTTCCAACTTAAAGCTTCTAAAACGATAATCATTTTTCCAAATTAATCCCTAACCGCTAGAAACCGAAACCAACCATACACGCAACCCATAATACATGATATGAGCTACTCAAATTCTCAAGCCACCGAATGGAATGCTAAAGCTCAAAACAACCGGTCGGGTCGTTACATTCTCCCCCACTTCAACATACATTCGTCCTGGAACATGCCAAGAGTCGTTCCAAAGCCATCAAATTGCCATATACCCTTACGGTACACATAACCATGGGTGATCCCACATCACCCCAATCCATATAAGCCCGACAACACCACCTAACAGAGGATCCTTACTTCAACCTTAGTCCATAAGAGAATGAAAATGAGAAACCCATCCCGCCAGCTTAAAAGATACCACCACGAAGTGCAATGCTATCAATCCACCACACAAGGGGAAACATAACACGCAAAATAAGCACAAAGGATCATATCCAAGCATAATGTCGATGCGATGCATGACCCAATTTGAACACTGGTCCATATGAAATACCTCAAGCCACAATGCTCAAAATCACAACCACACGCAATTCGACATTAAGCACGAAGTGCATGACCATAACCATAGAGAAGCGAATAACACAGTATACCACAGCCCGAAAAGACCATAACCAAGGCGCAATCAACCATTCAACACCCCAATAACTATTTCGCTCAAATTCTGCTACAAGGCCCAAATAGAACCGCATTGGGTGTGCATATAACCAACAAATTACAACCCCTCTTAGAATCGAAGAGTAACAAATAAAACATATCAGAACACGAACAAGCTCAACTCTAACCGAATAACTCGCCTTTCAGCAATAACGGTGTTGAGTCAACAAATCCAACCCATTGTAGAATACACGTCCTTATTGGGCCTACCAATGTGCCTTCAAATTAACTCCGATCATCCCTAAATGGATAAATCGCCTTCCAAAAGTCAACAATGACCTAACCATAGCACATACTACCATTTAGCTAATTTGGCCACATGTTCACAGTCCATAACCCCAAAACAATCAGCTTATGAGAACTCCCAGTCCCCAAATCCATAGAACACATGAATCACCATAGCCGATCCCAACTCCACCACTCGAATGACTAACACATCTCTCTTAAATAATCATCCCGATGAGAAATATCTCTATAATTCTTCCATGCCACATAGCCAAATCTTATCATTAGCAGTTGATCAACCAAGCGAGTATCAGAATACAAATAAAGCATTTGTAAGTCAAAACATAGTGCGCCTTCTAAAATGCACACCCTTCTCGGGAAATACCAATTTGTTATAGCATTCATCCAACCATCTGAAACCGTCCATGTTGCCTAAAAATTCATGAACTTCCCTTCAAAACTGCACCATGACCTTGCACATGCAAATAGATCCCACACAACACACCGCATCTATCATGCCATCATATTAAAAGCACGAGAATCTCATAATCAACTTTGAGTCACCAGTAGAATACATAGCCAATCCGTCAGAAACCTTCCATTTGATCCCATCCAGGAGAAAATCACAATACGCAACATGCTCCTCACGACAGTAGGAAATATCCATCTCAAACCCTAGTACAAACCATCGAGAACTCTTCGAAACCCATTTGCACATAACCAAGCCATCAGAACTGAATCTCTCTAACTTAACCAATCCATGCAGGTCATCAAACCCAAGAGTATTTCCAAAAAACACTTGTAGAGACTCACCATATCGTAAGAAACCAAAGAACCGATCATATCCATTATCGTGCTGATCCAACCTACTACCAAGCTGTCATATTTCTCGAAGTTCCTTCTGAATTACCCTCAAGTTGATACTTCTCCTTGCCAGAACACCACGATCCTTACCCAAAGCTCACCACAAGAGATCCTAGCATAAAACCACACTGCCTTAAGGCCCATAAGCATTTATTCCCTCTTAAGCACCCCAAAAGTACCACAACAGAGACGCCCACTCTGAAGAGACCTTATGTGAATCTAAAGTCGTTTCCTTCACCTTCCTGATACTGAAATGTAGAATGTATAATGATATAGAAATACAGTGAGCCTCGAAACCATCCAATATAAATCTCAGATTCTAGCCATATACAAATCTGAAAAATTGTCAATTGCTACATATAAATGTTGAATCCATTAGAACCTTCTCGAGAGTCATCCATTCTACCCAAATCTCAATTGTAGTGCCCAAACGGGTCAAATAACCTATGCCCTATTAGCACGACAACACCCAAATAAGTAACCCAGCCTTAACGCAACCGAGCAAATCCTACTCCATGCTCACTACATCCTTCATTAATAACAACTCAATCATTCCATGATTCTCAAATACCCATAAAGTGTAACACACCATGCATCCAAAAATTTCCTTGCTTAAGTCATCCTCAAAACTAGCTGTCTGCAAGTCATAAACGATCCATAAGTATGCCTCAGATCGAAACTAATACAACACGTAACCATGCAATCAAATCGTCGATAGTAGACTTCCCCACTTGGCTCAAAGCCATAGATCAAAACACTCGATAACTCATAGTGCCCATACTCCATTACTGCCATAATACCGTAGTGAGATTCAACTAAATCCTTCATAAGCTTATATAACACAAACCATATAATACCTCAAATCATCTGCTAAGCTCGCATTCATCCTCGTGATGGTCGGGTCAACTTTCTCAACCAATCCAAAGTCAAATCGCAACACCTATACCCCCTGGTACAAAAGAAAGCCTCCACACAACATCATAAGGATCACATATCCGTAGATTACCCCGCAGGTGATAACCCACCTGCTTAGCATCAAACTGACATCTCTCTATTCCCTTTCACAGCCACAATTACTAGGCAATCACTTAACCTTCCTGAGTCTGAGCTCATCAATAAGACATGAGAATCTACTTCGTTTTGCCAATAAACAACATGGAAGATCCCTCGAGACGATAATAACTCGAGACTATACAACACATCGAGACAGAATTCAAGCATCCAATAGTTCTTTGTACATCCCAAGAAAACCTTCTCGCCCCGTCGAAACCATCTGAACGCATGCTGCAATCACGTCATACTCATCATATAGCCGTTCAACGACTCACCGAGCCACCAGTCCCATTCAAAGGGAGACCACCGGACATAGAAGTCCAAAAGCACATGCCCACACAACTGAAACTACCGAATCTAAGTTGCGGTCCAAACTGGGCCTCAAGTGCTCCAGATTGGCCCATCACCAAAACTAAAACACATCTCGAACCTCATCCATGGAATCCATAAGCCGTCGATATACAGCTAATACCGAGCGCTTACATGTGAATACGAGTGAGTGGAAGGAATTCAAATAAATACGCTATGTAGCCTCTCGAAGATAGTTGTGGACGTCATCATACCAATCTGCAAGACTCTACTAGACACTTGCTCATGAGTCATAAAACCTATGAACCCAGAGCTCTGATACCAACTTGTCACGACCTAATATCCAACTAGTCGTGATGGCACTTAACCTAACCCCCTAGGTAAGCCAATTAACACTAAACCACAATATAATGATAATGATAAGATTAAAAAATTAAATAACTAAATTTTATACAACTTCCCAAAGACTGGTAGTACAAATCATGAGCTTCTAAGACTTAGAGTTTACAAAGTTGGTATGATATAAACACATCACTGTTTGAAATGTACATAATTAGATTTATAAATCTATAGCTACCAAGAACAAGAGGCAGCTAAAACCGAAACGTAGGTACATCTGCAATGCCAGCTCCCGCCATACACAGCAACATCAGCTCCACAATTTGCATGCCAGGTGCAGAAGTGTAGTACGAGTACAACCGACCCCATGTACTCAACAGTCAGAGTCCAACACCAATAACCAAGAACAACTCGTAATAATATAATAAAAGCAGTACAAATAATAACACAAAGATATGAACTCGTGCACTCACACTCCTAGAGTACTAAATTTCACTATCTCACCCTCAATCACTCGGTACTCTCAATCACTCGGCATCCGGCATCCGGCATCCGGCACTCGAAGCTCGTTGCTCAATCACTCGGCACTCGGAACCTGCGCTCACTACTCATATAAAAGACTTCGGAGGGGTGGATTCTGCCCAAGCGCTAATATAAGCCAACATGGCCTACGGCGGCGTGCAGATCGATCCCATCATGAATCAATAAAAATTATTGCATCATGCAGCCCGATACCATCATGAATCAATAAAGCATGTTGCGGCGTGCAACCCGATCCCATAAATATCACTCACAATCGGACCCTCGGCCTCAACCCAATCATCAATCTCTCCAGTATCTCGAGCTCAAAAACCTCATGCTAATCACCCCAAGCAATGATACATGAAATAACAACAAATGATAATAGAGGTTGAGATATGATATGCAAATTAATGAATATCACTATGTAGTTGCAATTTAAGAGAATAACTCAACATCAGAATGACCTCAGTGGGTCCCAGCATAATAAGCATATAGCCTAAACACGACTTCTAACATGATTCACAGCTCAATTTCTCTAACACAAAGAAATTTCATGGATAGAAACAAGATTAGGTAACTACACAGTATCACTGAATCAACCGAGTCATAAATTACACGGTGCACGCCAACACGCCCGTCACCAAGCATGTGTGTCACCTCAATACCAAACACATAACACGTATGTTCAAGGATTCATACCTTCAACCTCCAGAATCTCAAAGGGTTAGATGTACCTAGGGTTCAACTTGCAGTTCTTCCCGAACCTCATCACACCCTTCATGGGTGAAACCCGGAGCAACACCCTCTCTCCGACAATGAAAGCAACATCACGAACCCTGCGGTCGGCATAACTCTTCTTCTTCAACTGAGCTGCACGAAGTCGATCCTGAACAATCTTGACCTTATCCAAGGTCCTGTACCAAATTTGTACCCAACAACCAAGCCTCTCCTGACTCGAACAATCCAACTGGCGAAGGACACCGTCTCCCGTATAATGCCTCATAGGGGGCTATCTGAATGCTCGAATGGAAGCTGTTGTTATAGGAAAACTCCACAAGTGGCAAGAACTGATCCCAAGAACCCCCGAAATCTATAACACAAGCGCGGAGCATATCCTCCAATATCTGAATAGTGCACTCAAACTGCTCGTCTGTCTGAGGATGAAATGTTGTGCTCAGCTCAACCTACGTGCCTAACTCACGTTGTACTACTCTCCAAAAGTGCAAGGTGAACTGCTTACCTTGATCCGAAATGATGGACACGGGCACACCGTGAAGGCGGACAATCTCGCGGATGTAAATCTTAGCCAACTGCTCTGACGAATAGGTAACTGCCACAGGAATGAAATGCGTTGACTTGGTCATCCTGTCCAAAATGACCCATACCGCATCGAACTTCCTCTGAGTTCATGGAAGTCCAACAACAAAATCCATAGTGATACACTCCCACTTCTACTTAGGAAACTCTAACTTCTGAAGCAACCCACCAGGTCTCTGATTCTCACACTTTACTTGCTGACAATTTAGACAACGAGCTATATAAGCAACTATGTCCTTATTCATCCTTCTCCACCAATAATGTTGCCGCAAGTCCTGATACATCTTGGTGGCACCCAGATGAATAGAATATCAGGAACTGTGGGCCTCCTCAAGAATCAACTCACAAAGTCCATCTACATTGGGAACATAAATAAAAACCTGCATCCTCAAAACTCCATCATCTCCAACAGTAACCTACTTGGCACCACTGTGTCGCACTGTGTCCCTAAGGACAAGCAAATGAGGGTCATCATATTGCCGCTCCCTGATGCGCTCAAACAAAGAAGACCAAGCGACTGTGCAATCTAGAACACGACTGGGCTCTGAAACATCCAACCTCATGGACTGATTGGCCAAAGCCTGAACATCCGATGCAAGCGGTCTCTCACTGGATAGAATGTACGTAAGGCTGCCCATACTCGCTGCCTTTCTACTCAAGGCATCGGCCACCACATTGGCCTTCCCGGGATGATACAAGATGGTGATATCATAGTCTTTCAATAGATCCAACCACCTCCTCTGCCTTAAATTGGGATCCCTTTGTTTGAACAAATATTGTAGACTCCGATGATCCTTGAAAACCGCACACGACACGTCGTAAAGATAATGCCTCTAGATCTTCGGCGCATGAACAATTGCTGCCAGCTCTAGATGGTGAACAAGGTAATTTTTCTCATGGACCTTCAACTACCTGATGCATATGCGATCACCCTGACATCCTGTATCAATACTGTTTCGAGCCCAACTCAAGATGCATCACAATATAACGTATAAGATCCTGAACCTGTGGGCAACACCAACACTGGCGCTGTAGTCAAAGCAGTCTTGAGCTTCTGAAAGCTCGTCTCACACTCGTCTAACCATTTGAACGGGGCAGCCTTCTGGATCAACCTGGTCAATGGGTCTGCTATAGAGGAGAACCCCTCTACAAACCGAAGGTAATAACCCGCCAAACACAAGAAACTTCAAATCTCCGTAGCTAAAGTGGGTCTAGGCCAGTTCTGAACTGCCTCAATCTTCTTAGGATCCACCTGAATGCCCTCTACTGATATGACATGCCCCAAGAAAATGACTGAGTCGAACCAAAACTCGCACTTTGAAAACATGGCATATAACGGGTTATCCTCAGAGTCTTAAGTACAATTCGAAGATGTTGTCGTGCTCCTCTCGACTGCAGGAGTAGATTAAGATATCATCAGTAAACACAATCACGAAAGAATCCAGATAGGGCTTGAACACCCGGTTCATCAAATCCATAAATACTACTGGGGCATTTGTCAACCCAAATGACATCACTAGAAACTCATAATGCCTGTACCGAGTCCAAAAAGCTGTCTTAGGGACATCGGATGCCTTAATCTTCAAATGATGGTAGTCATACCTCAAATCAATCTTCGAAAACACTTTGGCACCCTGAAGCTGATCAAATAAGTCATCAATCCTCGGCAAAGGATACTTGTTCTTGATGGAGACTTTGTTCAACTGCCGATAATCTATACACATCCTTATCGATCCATCCTTCTTCTTCACAAATAACACAAGAGCACCCCAAGGCGAGACACTAGGTCTAATGAAGCCCTTATCAATCAAATCTTGCAATTGCTTCTTCAATGCTTTCAACCCTGGCGGGGCCATACGGTATGGCAGAATGGAAATGGGTTGAGTGCCTGGAGCTAAATCAATACAAAAGTCAATATCTCTATCGAGTGGTATCCCCAACAGATATGCACGAAACACCTCTGGAAACTCACGAACAACTAGCATTGAACCCATGGAAGAAACCTCCACAATAGAATTGCGGACGTAAGCCAAATAAGCTAGACACCTCTTCTCGACCATATGCCGAGCCTTCACATAAGAGATAACCCTGCTGGTAGAATGGCCAGGAGTCCCTCTCCACTCTAATTGAGGCAACCCTGGCAAGGACAAAGTCATCGCCTTGGCATGAAAATCCGATATAGCATGATAAGTTGACAGCCAATCCATGCCCAAGATGACATCAAAATCAACCATATCGAGAAGTAGAAGATCTATGCTAGTATCGAGACTCCTAATGGTAACCATACACGAATGATAAACACGATTTACAATAATAGAATCTCCCACAGGTGTGGACACATACACAAGAGCACTCAAAGAATCCCGAGTCACAATTAGATATGAAGCAAAATATGATGACACGTAGAAATAAGTAGAGCCCAGATCAAATAGAACTGAAGCATCCCTATGGCAAACTAAAATAATACCTGTGATAAAAGTGTCAGATGACTTAGCCTCAGGCCTAGCTGGGAAAGCATAACATTGGGGTTGGGCCCTACCACTCTAAATCACGTCCCTGGGACGACCTCTAACTGACTGGTCTCCACCTCTAACGGCCTAACCTCCACCTCTGACTGCCTGACCTCCACCTCTGGCTACTGACCCCTGACTCTAGCTGGCTGAGTAGGTGATGAAGAACCTATTGCCGGAACCTTGGCATGAGAATGCTGCTGTGAGCTGCCTGATGCCCGTGGGAAAAATCTAGCAATGTGCCTCGGATTGCCACAAGTATAACAGGACCTCGGATGCTGTGCCTGCTAACCCTGAAGCTGACCCTGTCGACCTAAGTAACCACCTTGAAAACTCTGGACAAAGGTGCACTAATAGGAGCTAATGGTGCATTGTAGGCTAGCTTATCGGAATGAGACATGTGAGGACCGCGACCACCTGAAGCACCGTGAGATGCCTGGAGTGCTGAATGAAACGGCCTGGGAGGATGGCCTCTACCTAAAGTACCCTTACCTCCAGACGAGGAACACTGAACCCACCGGAATGATGAGGACTCTTATCAGTCCTCTGCCCTCTCTCCTATGCAAGGACCACCTCGATCCGCCTGGCGACATTGACAGCCACCTGAAAAGATATTTCACCCCCAATCTCCTTGGCCATCTAAAGCTTTATAGGGTGAGCGATTCCATCAATAAACCTCCTCACTCTCACTCTCTCTCTCTCTCACAGCAGCAAGCAAAAAAAGTGCATGACGGGCTAGATCCACAAAAAGGGTCTCGTACTGAGCAACAGTCATACTGCCCTGCTGGAGACGCTCGAACTGCCGGCGGTAATCCTCTCTCAATGTGATAGGGAGGAACTTCTCTAGGAAGAGCTGAGAGAATTGGTCCCAAGTAAAAGCAGGCGACCCAGCTGGTCTGGTCAACATGAAATCTCTCCACCATCTCTTGGCGGAACCCGTCATCTGAAATACAGTAAAATCGACCCCATGGTCTCAACTATCCCCATGTTCCGCAATACCTCATGACAGCGGTCAAGATAGTCATGTGGGTCCTCAGAAGGTGCACCACCGAAGTGAACTAGGAAGAGCTTGGTGAACTGTCCAATCTCAATAAGCCCTCAAAAACATGGCGGGCCTATTACCGTCCTGTGTTGCAACAACCGGGTGAACTACCCCAGCTAGCGGGGCTACTAGTGTCTGATACTGGGGAGCCATCTGCTCCGGAGTGTGAGTAGCGGGAGTCTGTGCTCCTCCCCGAGCCTGAGAGACGGTTGGTGCCACAGGAAATGTACCGGCCTGGGCCACACTCTCCATAAGGCTCACCAAATGGATCAGAGTGTCCTGAAGTACTAGGGTGGTGATGAACCCCTCCCAAACTTGAGCTGGTCCAATAAGTATCGTTTGAGCTAGAACCTCTTCGTCAAAATCCACCAAAGGCTCCACTGTTGGTGATGTTTCTCGAGCTCTAGGCTGAGCTCTGCCTCTGCCTCTGCCTTTGCCTCGGCCTCTGGTGCGGCCTCGGCCTCGACCTCTAGCGCGACCTCGGCCTCGACCTCTACCCCTCGTAGGAGCTGCCACTAGGGGCTCCGGCTGCTGTCCAGCTGAAGAAGTAGCACGTGTTCTCGCCATCTCGAGAGGACAAGAATAGAAGAGTTCAATCAGCAATGAAAGGATAAAATCGCATGACAGAGAAAAATAGAAGTGAAATTTGTTCCTAAACCTCATAGCCTCTGGAAAATAAGTACAGACGTCTCCATATCGATCCTCCAGACTCAACTAAGCCTGCACGTGACTTGTGAGACCTAGGCAACCTAGTGTTCTGATACCAACTTATCACGACCCGGAATTCTCACCTTTGGGACCGTGATGGCGCCTAACATTTCACTTGCTAGGCAAGTCAACGTTGGAGAATCTTTAAATCAATTTTAATCAAGTCAAATAAGTAAAACCAATTAAACCGAAATGAAACTAAAACGGGGTACAAAATGACATAAAAACCAATAATATCTAAGTACAACCCGGATCTGGAGTCACAAGGTCACGAGCTTCTAGAATCTCTACAAATAATGTTTTCAATAAATACAACTGTCTCGAATGAAAGGAACAGTAAATAGGGGAAGTGGTAAGGGACTTTAAGGTCTGCGGACGCCAGCAGATCTACCTCAAGTCTCCAAATGCCAATACGAGCTGATACGCCTCACGTACAGCTGGGACCAGTACCAGAATCTGCACAAGAAGTACAGAGTGTAGTATGAGTACAACAGACCCAATGTACTCCGTAAGTGTCGAGCCTAACCTCGACAAGGTAGTGACGAGGCTATGACAGGACAGCCACGTAATTAAACATGTACAAACGGAAATATACATACAAAATAACAACAAACAAAGAATTAGCAAGTATAATTGGGAGGGGACATGCAAAGGGGTACAAGATACGGTAACTACAGCAGGGAATAATAACAAGAATCAGTCAATAAACCGTCAATCAACAAAATGAACAAGCATAATGAATAAAACTGCACGGCATCACCCTTCGTGCTTTTACTCTCAGCCTCACTATGAAACAGTAATAACTGCACGGCATCACCCTTCGTACTTTTACTCTCAATCTCACCATAAAATGATAAATACAACACGTCATCACCCTTCGTGCTTTTACTCTCAATTTCATCATGAATCAATAGATACGGCATGGCATCATTCTTCGTGCTTTAACCCTCAAATACGGCACGGCATCACCTTCGTGCTTTAACACTCTCCCTTTCCATGTAACAGTGAACATATAACAAAAGGGAGATAGAATAAGCAATATCAAGTCTTCTGTCAACAATAGTTCCATAATACCAATCTCAACTTCAGAAACAATACTCAATTATCACAGATAGTTTATAAGTACGGAAAGAACAATCAATTTGTCAATTAACTAGTCTAAGCATGGATATCTGGATCAAAGAAAGAGTTAAATTACAAGAAACTAGCCCCACCCGCATACTTTAACCCAATAACAACGCATAAGTACTCGTCACCTCACATATACATTGTATCCAACATTTAAACAAGTAGCAAATGGGCAAACAAAATCCCACAAGTCAAGGTTAACCAAGACACATACTTTGCTCCAAAGACCAACTCAAAGCTCAACCATAGCCTTGCCTTTCGAACAAGCCTCGGAACCAACCAAATCTAGCAAATTATAAACCAAACGATTCAAAATAAGCTTTAGGAACTACCCACGAATGAGAAAGGTTCAATTTAAATTATTATTGAACAAGTCAACAAAAGTCAACTCCCGAGCACGCTTGGTCCAAACCCGAAATTCGGACCAAAACCCGATTACCCATTCACCCCCGAGCCCGGTTATGTAATTTGTTCCAAATTCGACCTTAATTTGTGGTCTAAATTCCAATTTTACAAAAATCCCTAATTCTTCCCAACCTCCCAATTTCCACCATGAAATTACAAGATATTAGGTTGAAATAGTAATGGAAAAATTGAAAGAAAGCAGGTTAGAATCACTTACCAACAAATTGGGATAGAAAAGTTCTTGGGAGAATCGCCTCTAGGGTTTTCTAGCTTTGAAAATTTGAAGAATGAACAAAATCCCATTTTTGGGACTGTTTTAATCACTGGCGTCAGGTGTGCATCGAATTTGCATGAAACCTGACTCGTTCGTGAGTAGCAAAGCCTCAATAGCTTACGCAATCGCGAGTTGATCTACGTGTTCCCGTAGGCTTACCCCCCTAGCCTCCGCGTGCGCGATCCTTGTATCACGTTCGCATAGAGCAATAGTCAACTCCCAGCCCCCACCTCTATTTCACTACGAGTTTGCAATTGACTAGCCGCATTCGCGAAGAGCAGGCCCCCCAATGCTTCGCATTCACGACCAAGGTTCCGTAAAGAAGGAAACACCAGAAACCAGCAGAAGTGAAAAACCAGCAAAACTTTCTAAGTTCAAAAGGTCCGTAGGCTATCCGAAACTTATCCGCGCCCTCGGGGATGCAGACCAAATATGCACACAATTCCAAAAACCTGATATGAACTCGCTCGCACGATCAAAATACCAAAATAACACCTAAAATTATGAATCGGACACCAAACCAAATGAAGTTTTCAATGAAATTTTAGAATTTCTATTTAACAACCGGACGTTCGAATCACGTCAAACCAACTCCGTTTCTCACCAAATTTGAAAAACAAGTCATAAATATAGTAATGGACCTATATCGAGTTCTAGAACCAAAATACCGACCCGGTATCAACAAATTCAAACATTGGTCAAATCCTTAAAGTCATTAAACCTCTAAACTTTCAATTTACGACAAAAAGCGATAACTCGAGCTAGGGATCTCTGAATTTGATTCCTGGCATATGCTGAGGTCCCAAATCATGATACAAACACACCGTGACCGTCAAAACATGGATCCAGGTCCATTTGCTCAAAATGTTGACCGTAGTCAACACAAATGGATTTTTAAGGCAAATTTTCATTTTTTAATAAATTTTATTAACATAAAAGCCTTCCAGAAAAACATCCGGATTGTGCACGCAAATGGAGGAGGCTTAAGGAAGCTATTGGAAAATTTGAAACACAGAATTATGATTTAAAACTCTAGATGACCTATGGGGTCATCGCAATATCCTTTACTTCTGAAGATAGAAGTTAAATTGTGGAAGCATGTGTTGAAAGCATATAGCTATCATGAATTATTCATGATCAACATCTCATTCAGGTGTTTGATATATTTTTTATGCTAGCCTAAATAACTCATTACATCGTGTATTTTGCATAACTTGTATATTCATTCAACGATAAAAGTATTTTCCTTAGTAAGCAATCTTCTTCTTAAGAATGACCACATCATCACTTGTATGATTTTTTTCATATTCAACACGAAGCAAGAAATTATTGAATGATGAATATGTTCTTGATAATCTCATATTTTTGTTAGCTTAATTATTTTCATTCGATGTCATAAGTATGATATTACCAAACTTGCATTTATACTCTTCAGTTCAATCGATTTTAGAATGTGAATGACCCGATAGGTAATTTATAGTTTTAACCTTCATTTATAAGTTCCAAAACCTCGACTACCTCCATTTATCCTTTTTCGATTTGCGTGCATAGTCCGTGTCTTTTTTCGAAAGGTTTTATGGGAAAATTGATGAAAATGTGAAATCGTGGCTTAAAACTCATTTGAGTTGACTTCAGCCAATGTTTTGAGCAAACGGACAGTTCCAATGGGTCCGTATCGTGATTTGGGACTTGAGCATATGTTTGGAATCGAATTCGAAAGCCCCTAGCTTGAATTATCGCCATTTGTTGATAATTAGAAGTTTAAAGGTTTAATGAAATTCTAAGTTTGGCCGTAATTTGACTTTGTTGCTACCAGATCCGGATTCTGGTTCCGGAACTTGGTCATTTACTGTATTTATGACTTGTTTGTGGAATTTGGTACAAAACGGAGTTGATTTGACGTGATTCAGACGTCCGGTTGAGAAGGTGCATGTTCTTAAGTTTTATTAAAAATTTCATTTGTTTTGGTGTCCATTCGTAGTTCTAGGTGTTATTTTGGTATTTTGATCGCGCGAGCGAGTTTGTATGATATTTGTGAACTTGTGTGCATGTTTGGTTTGGAGCCCCGAGGGCTCGAGTGAGTTTCGGATAGGCTTCGGAGTGATTTTTGACTTAGAATCATAGCTAGTGCAAGTATTCATCTCCTGCTAGACTGCAAATCTCGCATTTGCGAGATCTGGCTCGCAAATGGCTTGCTTTTGCGAAGGACACTTCATATTTGCGAGCATGGCATGGCTGGGCAGAACTCGCAATTGCGAGGGAAAGTTCACATTTGCAGACTAAACAGTGATCGCATTTGCGATCCAAGAGTCTCAACTGCGACTAGGCAGTGTTAGAGCAGGCTTCGTATTTACGAAGTAAAAGTGCGCAATTGCAGAGGCAGGGTGTTCACAATTGCGAACATATTGTCGCATTTGCAACGACAACAGGCCCAATGACTTCTTCGCATTTGTGAAGGGTTGATCGCAATTGCGAACTATGTGTCGCAATTGCGACAATTGCAGCTGGGTAAAAGAAGGGAAAAATAGGAATTAGCTCATTTCTTTCAAAATCTCAACCCTAAACACCTTAGAGGCAATTTTCCCAATAGCTTTTTTCCTAAACTCATTGGTAAGTGACTCTAATCTACTTTCTTTCAATTACCCATTAAATTTAATAAGATTTCAACATCAAATCTAGGATTTCCATGGTAGAAATTAGGAATTTAGGTAGAATTAGGAATTTTTGTAAACTTGGGATTTACACCTCAAATTGAGGTCGGATTTCGAATTGAATTGCATAACCAGGCTCGGGGGGTAAATGGGTGATTGGGTTTTGGTCCGAACCTCGGGTTTTGACTAAGCGGGCCCGGGGTTTGCTTTTGTTGGTTTTTTCAATAATGATCTAATTGAACTTCTTTCATTTGATAGTAGTTTCTAAAGCTTATTTTGAATCGATTGGTCAATAATTTGCTAGATTTGGTTGGTTTGGAGGCTTGTTCGAAAGGCAAGGTCATGGTTGAATTTTGAGTTGATTGCGGAGTGAGGTAAGTGTTGAGTCTAACCTTGATTTGAAGGAAATAGGAACCCTTGAGCTATGTGCTATGTGAATTTCATGAGTAGCGGCATATATGCGTGGTGACGAGTGTCTATACGCCGTCAATTACTTGTTTCCATGTCTACCCTTATTTCATTAATTATAGCATTTCATGTCTTGATTGTTACTTGCCTTAATCGCTTTCTACGCCTTAACTTGCTACTTGTTATTTATTATTCTTGCATTATAAATGTTAACTCTTCCATGCTCTCATGCTTAATTGATACTTTCCTTTATTGTTTTACTAGTACCCTTTAACTGTCATACATTTGACTTGCCTTGTTGCTCAGTATTAATTGTAGCTTTCATAATTTGGTACAAGATTCCTTCTTGATTTGCAGCTCTCGTATTCATAAATCGTAGAGATTCTTGTGATTCGAGTTGTTAAATTGATTGCACATTGATTTATTTATATTGGTACGGTGGGATCAGGTTGCACACCACAACAGGTGAAATAAGGGTGGATTGATAGGGTGAAATAAGGGAGGATTTATATTGATACGGTGGGATCAGGTTGCACGCCTCAATAGGTGAAATAAGCTCAGGTTGACTATCAGTACAGAGACTTGAGGTACAGCTGCTCGAAGTTCGCAGCCCTGAAGTCCCCTGCTACTTTATCTTTGCTGTGTATTTTCTTTCAGATAGCTTTACTTTCATCAGGCCTTTATCTGTATTATTCTAGTAGCTCGTGCACTTGTGACACCAAATTCGGGGTTGTATGTGCCATCCGCTCTTCTTCTGAGTATTGAAAGTGGAAGTTCAACCTTTGAAGCTCATTTTCTAGCATTCCTTTCAATTCTTTCAACCGATTTGGTAACTTTCAGCTATACAAACTTAGGTGATTTACCGGGTCGACATTCATCTTGATTTCGGCCTTCATTTTCAGAAGAAGGAAAAAAAATGACAAAATAAAAACTACAAAGGAAAATAATAGAATCTCACTCATTTTCAAGTAAGATTTACTTAGCTCACTCCTTGCTTGCGGAGCAAAAAGAAAATCGTTATCGGATTTCCATCGATGACTTAAGCCTCTTTCTTAAGGGCCTTTAAAAACCGGTCAATACCGGACTCTTCTTATGCTTTTTGTCATCGGGCGTGGACCATGTCACCACCCTGGGTTACTGAAGAGTCATCCGACTTCTTGGTGACCGAATAAGATAGGTTTTTACCGCTTTCTCTTCTCTCCAGCACTTTTACTTATTTTTTTTAATAATCTCTCATTTTCCAAATTTTTTCATTGTCTTTAGTACGATCTGGCTCCCACCTGCTTACACCTCTCGCCTATCGGAACACCAACCCAATCTTGAAAGTTCAAGTGGGTTTGGGGAATGGAAGAACAAGAACATCTTCTTTACCACCAAAAATGGTAACATAAGACCCTTCTTCACTCATGCTTGTCATCTGCTCATGGATATTGTCCATTCAAGTCTTTAATTCATTCAAAGATTTCGAGAAATTCCAGAAATTTCACAAAGATATTTTCATCATTGTCATGTTGAGTATGAATCTATCCATCAAAGTGAAGGTAAAGACCAAGACATTGGGTATTCTGAATCTAATCGCACTTTCCTCAAGTCGGGGCGTCAGTTGCTAAATGAAAAGGTGGCTCCATTCCCGCTAAAAAAAAAACAATTCTTCATCCAATCTCTTTTCCAGATTCTAGTCTTACCAAGTCATATTGGGTTTTCTAATTATCTGTTATTTCCTTCCTTCTAGAGTTCCCAAACTGAAAAAATAGTAAGTTATAGACGTGACGTAGCCAACTTTGGATTTCCTACGAGATTTGTTAAACTTCCGGGACTGTATGGAATCCGTTTGGAAGGATCTTATATTGAAAAGGCAAGGCGGGATGATGATGATTATATAAATTAATAAAGACCAAAAAATAATAAATGGCAAGATAAATTATATATCTATGGAAAAAATAACTCTACTGTCTCGCGATATACGAACACATGGCCAAAACTCAGCCTATATAAGTAGAATACTCGGTGGTGCCATTCCCGCTAAAGAAAAAGCAATTCTTCATCCAATCTCTGTTCCAGATCGATCCATTCCATTCGCGGCTTCGGGGAACCCAAAAACGAAGTCTTTTGACTTGAAAATCAATGGTAGGAAGCTTGAAAGCCATATCATACCATATGGATTTAGAAAGTTTGATCAAAAAATAATAATAAAGGACTGGGAGGCTTGAATGGATGGCTTCCAAGGCCAAGGCTCGATCCTACGCAATTTAGTGTAAGCTCACCTGGAAGCTCGAAGAGCTTCCCTTCATTTGCTTCACTGGAGGCTCGGCTCGCGTTGTTCTAACAACTGGCGAGGAGCGCGTAACTCCCATTCCAGTACTTAAACTGACAAATGGAATAAACAATCAAGACCTGGCTCAAGGCTAAAACTATTAATCAGGTAAACCTAGGTTAACAATGCTTCAGACCATAAAGACTTTTGAAGATTCATCTTAAAGGAAGGTGCCAAAAGATGAACCCTATAGCAAATAATATGGGTGTTTTGTATTGTATCGAACCCCCCCATATGGTAGCGATCCAAGTAAAGATTTTGATTCCAGCGAGGACTGGCTTTCAAGTACTCCTGAGTTGGTGATTTGTCACCAGGCAGCACATTACACATTAGCAGATGGATGCTATAAATTCCTCCGGGGTATTGGCATTCTTGAATGAAATTTATCCAAACTGAATTAGCACTTCAGATATCATGCTAGGCCTCTCCAACTGAGCTGGGCGCCGGAGCCCTGGATGCGCGTTTTCCTTTTCATCAGTATGTTTGGTCCTTATAAATTACCTAAATTGTACGTCCACTGCACCTGAAAGGGATGCCCGAGTCAAGGCTAGTGACAGGAGTGAAGTCCTAACATGGTAGTCGTGCTGGAAGGTGTGGCTAGATCACCTCCTTTTTAGTCGTGGCTACCTCAACCAAAAAAAGGGCGACTCCCAATTCAAACCAAAAGAAGTACCTCACCTCACTTACGAAGAAGTTGTTGGAGCTGGTGTAAGGTATAGGTTGGTTGGGGAAAACTCCAAAACTAGGGTTCCAAAAAGCTTACCTTATATTATAGAAAAGTTTGAGAAAGGGGCACTGCCGCGGCTGCTGGCACAGAGTTAGCCGATGCTTATTCCCCAAATACCGTCATTGCTTCTTCTCCGGGAAAAAAAGTTCATGGACCATGGGCCTGACCACAATTTTAGGAATAGGTTGACTTTCTTTCGTTTTTGTTATGGAAAGCTGCCTGCTCGATTCCGAGGAATAAAGGGAGGGCTTGACCAAAATTTTCCAAGTAAGAGATAGAATCTCACTAATTGGAAGGAAAAGGAGGGCTTCGATCCGTTGACTTTGTTTTAGGGAAATCCTCTCCCCGTTCAGGTAGATGCTGCACCTTGTGCTTGTGAATGAGTGTGATAAATACCTCTATGCTCAGCATGTGAGTATGTACCCCGAAAATGGAAGTTACATGTCTTCGCCCGCTCCGATTCATGGTGGAATCCATTGAATGCGTTGGTAAAGCATGTTACCATTCGATTCTACCGGGATATCTTAACAATGAATACTGATATGGAACGGATGTGGAAACAGAGCCCTTACCTTCTCAAGGAAGAAGCGGGAAGGAAAGGTTGGTTGCACGTTTTCTAAGAGTAATGCCTCCTTTCTCTCTCCCCCAAGGACTCAGTCTCTCGGGTATCTATCAACTTTAGATAATTCAGTTGTTATGTCTTTCCGCACTTTACTTCAGATTTATTTCGATTATTTTGGTTTTTTTTTTATTTAATCTGAACAGCTAAAAATGGATAAAATATTCTAACGTTGGCTTGGCTAGCAAGTGAAATGTTTGGCGCCATCACGGTCCCCAGGGTGGGATTTTCGGATCGTGACAAGTTGATATCAGAGCACTAGGTAGCCTAGATCTCATGAGTCACGAGCAAGCTTAGTAGAGTCTAGAGTATTGGTACGAAAGACGTCTGTACTTATCTTCCAGAGGCTATGGAGTTAGGAAAAAAATGTCACTTCTATCTTACTCTATCGTGCGAATTTATTCTATCATTGATGATGGAACAATTCTATTCTTGTTCTCTTGCAGATGGCGAGAACACGCACTGCATCTACCGCCATACAAGAGCCGGAACCCCCTGTAGCAGCTATGACTAGGGCAAAGGTCGAGGCCGAGGTCGTGCTAGAGGCCGAGGCAAAGGCAGAGGCAGAGCTCAACCTAGAGCTCGAGTAGCAGCACTAGCAGTGCAACCTCAGATAGATTTTGATGAGGAGGTCCTAGCTCAGTTTGTACCTGTTGGACCAGCTCAGGTCCCGGAGGGGTTCATTTCACTCCAGTACTTCAGGACGCTCTAGTCCGTTTGGTGGGCCTTATGGAGAGTGTGGCCTATACCGGTACCTTTCCGATGGAACCAACCGTCTCTCGGGCTGGGGGAGGAGCACAAACTCCAGCTACTCACACCCCAGAGCAGGTGGCTCCCCAGTTTCAGACTCCAGCAGCCCTGCCAGCTGGGTAGTTCAGCCGGTTGTTGCGGCATAGGACAATGATAGGCCCGCTTTATCTTTTGAGGCTATGTTGAGGTTGGATAAGTTCACCAAGCTCTTTCCTTTTCATTTCAGTGGTGCATCTCCTGAGGACCCACAGGATTTTCTAGACCGTTGCCACTAGGTTTTGTGCAATATAGGTATAGTTGAGACCAATATGGTCGATTTTGCAGCATGTCAGATGGCTAGTTCCGCCCAGAGATGGTGGAGAAATTATATGTTGACTAGACCAGCAGGGTTCCCTGCACATACCTGGGATCAGTTCTCACAGCTATTTCTAGAGAAGTTCATCCATGTCACCCTAAGAGAGAAGTACCGCAGGTAGTTTGAGCGACTTCAGTAGGGAGGTATGACTGTCACCTAGTACGAGACTCGATTTGTGGACTTAGCTCGCCATGCCACTATCTTGCTTCCTATTGAGAAGGAGCGAGTGAGGAGATATATTGATGGGCTCACTTACACTATCAGGCTTCAGATGGCCAAGGAGACAGGGAGTGATATTTCCTTCCAGACGGCTGTTGATATTACCAATCGTATCGAGTTGGTTCGTGCTCAGGAGAGGGGGCCCGATTTTAGATAAAAATCCCCCATAATTCTGGTACTTTTAGGGGTGCCTCATCTAGAAGCAGGGGTGCTTTTGGTAGAGGCTATCCTCCCAGGCCATTTCATTCAGCGCTTCAGGCATCTCACAATGCTTCAGGGAGTCGTGGTCCTTTTGTTCCTTACTCTGGGCAGTCGGCTTACATTGCATCATCAGCTCCTATTAGTGCGCCTCCGATTCAAAGCTATCACCGTGGTTATTCGGCCCGTTTGGGTCAGCTTCATTTTTAGCAGCCACAGTATCAGGATAGATGTTTTGATGGTGGTATTGGGCACATTAGGAGGTCCTGTCCAATATTATTGGGCGACATGCCACAGTAGAGTTCTCATGCCATGGTTCCGGCACCGGTTGCTCCACCGCCCACTCAGCCAGCCAGGGGTAGGGGTCAGGCAGCTAAAGGTGGGGGTCAGGCCGTTAGAGGTGGAGGTTAGGTCATTAGAGGTGGAGGCTAGCCAGCTAGAGGCTGTCCCAGAGATGTAGTTCAGAGTGGTGGGGCCAAGCCCCAATGCTATGCTTTCCCAGGTAGGCCTGAGGCCAAGTCATCCGATGCCGCTATCATAGGTATTCTTCCTGTTTTCCATAGAGATGCCCCGATTCTATTTGATCCGGGATCTACTTATTCCTACGTGTCATCCTATTTTGCTTTATATCTGGTTGTGCCCGATGATTCTTTGAGTGTTCCTATGTATGTGTCCACACTTGTGGGAGATTCTATTGTTCTAGATCGTGTCTATCGCTCGTGTGTGGTTACTATTTGGAGTCTTGAGACTAGCATAGATCTTCAACTTTTTGATATGGTAGATTTTGATGCTATCTTGGGTATGGATTGGCTGTCACCTTATCATGCTATATTGGACTATCATTCCAAGACGGTGACCTTAGGCGCGCAGGGGTTGCCTCAATTAGAGTGGAGGGGGACTCCTACCTATTCTACTAATAGGGTTATGTCCTACGTGAAGGCTCGACGCATGGTCGAGAAAGGGTGTCTAGCTTATTTGTCCTATGTCCATGATTCTAGTACGGAGGTTCCTTCCATGGATCAGTGCCAGTTGTTTGTAAGTTTCCAGAGGTGTTTCCTACTGACCTTCCGGGGATGCCACCCGGTAGGGATATTGATTTCTGTATTGATTTGGCTCTGGGCATTCAACCTATTTTTATTCTGCCATACCTTAATGGCCTCGTCGGAGTTGAAGGAGTTAAAGGAACAGTTGCAAGATTTGCTTTATAAGGGCTTCATTAGACCTAGTGTCTTGCCCTGGGGTACGCCCGTGTTGTTCGTGAAGAAAAAGGATGGATCGATGAGGATGTGTATAGACTACCGGTAGTTGAACAAAGTCACTATCAAGAACAAGTGTCGGTTGCCGAAGATTGATGACTTAATTTGATCATCTTTAGGGTGCCAAAGTATTTTCGAAGATTGATTTGAGGTCTAGCTACTATCAGTTGAGGATTAGGGCATTTGATGTCCCCTAAGACAGCTTTTCAGACTCGGTATGGCCATTATGAGTTCCTAGTAATGTCATTTGGGTTGAAAAATGCTCCAGCAGTATTTATGGATTTGATGAATTGGGTGTCCAAGCCCTACTTGGATTCTTTTGTGATTGTATTCATTGATGATATCTTGATCTACTCCCGCGGCCGAGAGGAGCATGAGCAGCATCTTCAGATTTTACTTCAGACTCTAAGAGATAGCCGGTTATACGCCAAGTTTTCAAGTATGAGTTTTGGTTAGACTAAGTCGCTTTTTTTGGGACATGTTGTATCGACAGAGGGCATAAAGGTGGATCCTAAGAAGATTGAGACAATTTATAACTGGCCTAGACCTACAGCTATAGAGATCCAGAGTTTCCTGGATTTGGCAGGTTATTATCGCCGGTTCGTGGAGTGGTTTTCATCTATAGTAGCCCCATTGAATAGATTGACCCAGAAGGGTGCCCTGTTCAGATGGTTGGACGAGTGTGAGTTGAGCTTTCAGAAGCTCAAGACTGCTTTGACTACGTCGCCAATGTTGGTGTTGCCCACCAGTTTAGGATCTTACACGGTGTATTGTGATGCATCTCATATTGGGCTCAGTGCAGTATTGATGCAAGATGGTAGGGTGATTGCATACTCATCACGGAAATTGAAGATTCATGAGAAGAATTACCATGTTCATGACTTAGAGTTGGCAGCCATTGTTCATGGGCTGAAGATTTGGAGGCATTATCTTTAGGGCATGTCGTTCGAGGTATTCACAGATCATCGGAGTCTACAGTATTTTTTCAAACGGAAGGATCTCTATTTGAGGCAGAGGAGATGGTTGGAGCTGTTGAATGACTATGATATCACCATTTTGTATCATCCCCGGAAGGCCAATATGGTGGTCGGTGCCTTGAGTAGAAAGGCTGTGAGTATGGGCAGCCTTGCGTATGCTCCAGTTGGTGAGAGGCTGCTTGCTGCAGATGTTCAGGCGTTGGCCAATCAGTTCATGAGGTTAGATGTTTCAAAGCCTAGTCGTGTTTTAGCTTGCACAGCTGCTCGGTCTTCCTTGTATGAGTGCATCTGAGAGCCTCAGTATGATGATCCCCATTTGCTTGTCCTTAGGGACATGATGCGACACGGTGGTGCCAAGAAGGTTACTGTTAGAGATGATGGGGTTTCGAGGATTTAGGGTCGTATTTATGTGCCCAATATGGATGGGTCTTCATAAGTTGATCCTTGAGGAGGCCCATAATTCCCAGTATTCTATTCACCCGGGTGCCGCCAAGATGTATCAGTACTTGCGGCAGCATTATTGGTGGAGGAGGATGAAGAAGGATATAGTTGCATATGTAGCTTAGTGTCTAAATTATCAGCAAGTTAAGTACGAGCATCAGAGGCCTGGTGGTTTGCTTCAGAAGTTAGAGATTCCGGAGTGTAAGTGGGAGCGTATCACTATGCATTTTGTTGTTGGAATCCCACGAACTCAGAAGAAGTTCGACGCGGTATGGGTCATTGTGGACAGGTTGACCAAGTCGGCACATTTCATTCCAATTGCAATTACCTATGCTTCAGAGCGGTTAGCTGAGATCTACATCCGCGAGATCGCCCGTCTTCACGGTGTGCCCATGTCTATCATTTATGATCGAGGTACACAGTTTACCTCGCACTTTTGAAGGGTCGTACAGTGAGTTGGGCATGCATGTTGAGTTGAGCATAGCATTTCATCCCCAGACAGATGGACAATCCAAGCGCACTATTCAAATATTGGAGGATATGCTTCGCGCTTGTGTTGCGGATTTTGGGGGTTCTTGGGATTAGTTCTTGCCGCTTGCGGAGTTTGCCTACAACAACAGCTACCAGTCGAGCATTCATATGGCTCCCTATGAGGCATTATACGGGAGGCGGTGTCGTTCGCCAGTTGGATGGTTCGAGCCGGGGGAGGCTCGGTTGTGGGGTACGGATTTGGTAAAGGATGCCTTGGATAAGGTCAAGATTATTCAGGATCGTCTTCGCACCACTCAGTCTAGGCAGAGGAGTTATGCTGACCATAGAGCTCGTGATGTTGCATTCACAGTCTGAGAGAGGGTATTGCTCTGGGTTTCACCCATGAAGGGTGTGATGAGGTTCGGAAAGAAGGGCAAGTTGAGCCCTAGGTATATCGGACCCTTTGAGGTTCTGAGAGAGTGGGTGAGGTGGCCTACAAGCTCGCATTACCACCTAGAGCAGTTCATCCACTGTTCCATATGTCCATGCTGCGGAAGTATCACGGTAATCCGTCTCATGTGCTAGATTTCAGCTCGATCCAATTGGATAAGGATTTGACTTATGAGGAGGAGTCGGTGGCTATTCTAGCTCGGCAGGTCCGACAATTGAGGTCTAAGATTTATCCTTCAGTTCGAGTGCAGTGGAGAGGTCAGCCGATCGAGGTAGCCACTTGGGAGTCTGAGACGGACATGCGGAGTAGATATCCAAACCTTCTCACCAGTCCAGGTACTTTTCTATGTTTGTTCGAGGACAAACGTTTATTTTAGAGGTGGAGAATGTGATGACCCGATAGGTCATTTATAGTTTATCCTTTATTTCTGTTTTCCAAAACCTCAACTAATTCCGTTTAGCCTTCCTTGATTTGCGTGTGCAGTCCGTGTCTTTTTTCGAAAGGTTTATGTGAAAATTGACGAAAATATGAAATAGTGCCTTATAACTCATTTGAGTTGACTTCGGTCAACGCTTTGAGCAAACGGACCCGGGTTAGTGTTTGACGGTCCGGTGGGTAAGTATCGTGATTCGGGACTTGGAGCATGCCCGGAATCGAATTCGGAAGTCCCTAGCTTGAATAATTGCCATTTGTTGAAAACTAGAAGTTTAAAGGTAATTTCAAGTTTGACCGTAGTTTGACTTTATTACTATTGGTTCCGGATTCTGGTTTCGAAACTTGGTATAAGTTCATTACAATATTTATGACTTGTCTGTAAAATTTGGTGCAAAACGGAGTTGATGTGACGTGATTCGGACGTCCGGTTGAAAAGTCGCATGTTCTTAAGTTTCGTTAAAAATTTCATTCATTTTGGTGTTTGATTCGTAGTTCTAGGTGTTATTTTAGTGTTTTGATCTCGCGAGCAAGTTCGTATGATATTTTTGAACTAGGGTGCATGTTTGGTTTGGAGCCCCGAGGGCTCGGGTGAGTTTCAGATAAGCTTCGGAGTGGATTTTGACTTAGAATCATAACTGGTGCAAGTTTTCATCTGGTGCTGGACTGCAAATCTCGCATTTGTGAAGGACACTTTGCATTTGCAAGCATGGGATGGCTATGTAGGACTTGCAATTGCAAGGAAAAGTTCGCATTTGCGAAGGACACTTTGCATTTGCGAGCATGGGATAGCTGTACAAGACTTGCAATTGCGAGGAAAAGTTCGCATTTGCAATCCAAGAGTCGCAATTGCGACTCAGCAGTGTTAGAGCAAGCTTCGCATTTGTGAAGTAAAAGTGCGAAATTGCGAAGGTTGGGTGTTCGCAATTGCGAACATATTGTCGCATGTGCGACGACAACAGGCTCAGTCACTTCTTCGCATTTGCGAAGGGTTGATCACAATTGCAAACTATGTGTCGCAATTGCGATAACTGCAGCAGGGTAAAAGAAGGGGAAATGGGAATTAGCTCATTTCTTTCAAATTTTACACCCAAAATACATTAGAGGCGATTTTTCCAAGAGCTTTTCTTCCTAAATTCATTGGATTCTAATCTACTTTCTTTCAATTACGCATTACATTTCATAAGATTTCAACATCAAAATCTAGGATTTTCATGGTAGAAATTAGGGATTTGGGTAGAATTAGAAATTTTTGTAAAATTAGGATTTAGACCTCAAATTGAGGTCGGATTTCAAATTGAATTGCATAACCGGGCTCGGGGGTGAATGGATGATTGGGTTTTGGTCCAAACCTCGGGTTTTGACCAAGCGGGCCCGAGGTTTACTTTTGTTGGCTTTTTCAATAATGATCTAAATTGAACCTCTTTCATTCGGGAGTAGTTTCTAAAGTTTATTTTGAGTCGTTTGGTTAATAATTTGCTAGATTTAGTTGGTTTTGGAGGCTTGTCAAAAGACAAGGCCGTGGTTGAATTTTGAGTTGATTGCGGAGTGAGGTAAGTGTTGGGTGTAACCTTGATTTGAGGGAATTAGGAACCCTTGAGCTATGTGCTATGTGAATTTCATGAGTAGCGGCGTATATGCGAGGTGACGAGTGTTTATACGCCGTCAATTACTTATTTCCATGCCTACCCTTATTTCATTAATTATAGCATTTCATGTCTTGATTGTTACTTGCCTTAATCGCTTTCTACGCCTTAACTTGCTACTTGTTATTTATTATTCTCGCATTATAAATGTTAACTCTTCCATGCTCTCATGCTTAATTGATACTTGCCTTTATTGTTTTACTAGTACCCTTTAACTGTCATATATTTGACTTGCCTTGTTGCTCAGTATTAATTGTAGCTTTCATGATTTGGTACAAGATTCCTTCTTGATTTGCAGCTCTCGTATTCATTAATCGTAGAGATTCTAGTGATTCGAGTTGTTAAATTGATTGCACTTATTGATTTATTTATATTGGTACAGTGTGAACGGGTTACGTGCCGCAACAGGTGAAATAAGGGTGGATTGATAAGGTGAAATAAGGGAGGATTTATACTAATACGGTGGGATCGGATTGCACGCCGCAACAGGTGAAATAAGGGTGAATTATGAAATTGGCTCTGATTATATGGTGGGATCGAGTTGCGCGTCGCAATATATATTTACTTATTATTATTGATATTTATATGTGGAATAAGGGAGGATAGTGTTGTGCAGTGAGATCGGGTTGAGCGCCGCAACAGTTTATGTGTCTTCTATTCTTTATTTTATTATGTTGGCTTCAGTACTTTCATACGAGACTCTAAGGATTGGTATATCTGGTATTTACTGGTTTTCTTTAGGCATTGAGTTATTTTTATGAGTTAACTGCCTTATTCCGTTTTCGTATTTTCCTTTCCTGTCATTATTTTATACTGCGTACAGGTTATTGTAAGCGACCCACCTTAGCCTCATCACTACTCATCGAGTTTAGACTCAACACTTACAGAGTACATGGGGTCGGTTGTATTCATACTACACTCTGCACTTCTTGTGTAGATTTTGGAGTCGGTCCTAGCGGTAGTCAGTAGATTGCTCGGATTGACTATCAGTATGGAGACTTGAGGTACAGCTGCTCGGTGTTCGCAGTTCTGCTTTATCTTAGTTGTGTATTTTCTTTCAGACAGCTTTACTTTCATTCAGACCTTTATCTGTATTATTCTAGTGGCTCGTGCACTTGTGACACCAGATTCAGAGTTGTATTTAGATATTTCAGTTGTTATGGCTTTTCGCACTTTATTTCAGATATTTCGATTATTTCGGTTTTCTTTATTAGTATTTAATCTGAATTGTAAAAAACGGATAAACTATTCTAACGTTGACTTGCCTAGCAAGTGAAATGTTAGGCGTCATCAGGGTCCCGAGGGTGGAATTTTCGGGTCGTGACATAGAAACTCCAGTAGTTCTTCATAAAAATCACCTTCCAAATTAGTTAGATTTCTATCAAATGGTTCATCGACATCCATTATATCTCTAAAACTCATGTCAATCAGTTTATTTCGATTGGTGAAACTTGGACATCGGTGAGTTATTCCAGATTATCAATTTTGTTTTGCTAATCGATAAAGCACTAACTATTCTACTTTGGCATATTTGTCACTGTTATCTCAGTAGTTTTTGAGGTGCATCAAATCTAGAGCAAAATCTCATGGTAAAATTATTGCTGTTACACAACTTGTTGTTATTGCTAATGCTATTATACCTCTTTATTTTATATTTGCAAGTAACTCACGATATAAGAATATTTTATAGGTTCCTCCAAATCCATCTGCTAAATGCTCTACACGAATTGATTCGTTGGAATATAATCTTGAAAGTTTGTTCTTGTTCAAGAGTTAACTTTGAAAATGCGTACATGAACTTTTGTAGACTTTCTTTCGCTAATTTCTCTGCATTACAATAAAAACTTATCATCTAGCCTCCACTCACATTTAGGTGTATCATATATTATATGAACTATCATATATTCTTCTAAAGTTACGTGACACATCTTCGTAATATGTTTTCCATGGGTTTCTAATATCAATCGAATTTCAATGCACCAGAATATTAGCAAATAAAATTCAATAAAGTGATAACATTTTGAAGAGGAATGCCTCACATAAATATTCCGAATGATATTATCCGGTATTAATAACACTCTTCCTTTGCAGCTTTTTTTGAATGTTCCCAACTTTTATCACTAAAAGTAAGTAAAAGTTCAATGATTTATCACTATTTTAGCAATGAAAAAAAGGTCAAGTGACATGGTTTAACAATAATCTCAAATAATATTGTTCACCTTCTCAAGAGTTAGTTACATAATTAAAAAGATGCATGAAAATTATGATGTGCATATTAAATGCCTTAAAGATGGCAATTACGGAGGTAAGGATTATATAAATCAATTTTTCTTAACATTCGGTGAAAATTACAGAGACTTGGATTATTTTGCTTGATACTCTTTCAAATTTTTATTTATTTATTTTATTTAGAATTTAATAATAACTTTGAAACCTAACATATATTTGTAATAGTAAAGGATTGATTATTTTGTGTATATTTCTTAAAAAAATTGTTATTCCAAAAATATATAAAAAAAAAATTTAATTCAAAAACGTAGACTTACTTCTTATGCTCTTTTGTGAACAACAAAATTAATTTTTAGAACCTGCATATCCCATTAATTTTTAATTACTTTTTAGCACATCTTTGGTAGATGTAATAAAATATAAATACTATTGGAGTACTAATGAACATAATGAAACCGTTATTGAATGTCATATAGATTTTGTGATTGATTAGGTTTATATCTCTTGTGCGTTTTCTTCTAATTAGTCAGAATTAGAAGGACGCGCAAACTCTTTGTCCGATTTTATTGTCCAAGTAAAATTAGTATGACATCATTACTAATATTACAATTTCATCCTTTAGGATAATATTCTATTATGGAAAAGGGTTAAAAATACCCTTAACCTATTAGAAATGGCTCAACAATGTCCCTCATCCACCTTTTGGCCCAAAAATGCCATTGACGTTTTCTTTAGTATCAGAATTGCCACTTGAACTAACATTTGACTTATGGGCTGTGTGGGGCTTTTTTACAAATCCACGTGCCACTCTCTGATTGGTCAACATTAAGAAATAAATTAATTAGACCTAACCCACATATTCTAATAGGATTCTTCAACTCTTTCTTTTCTTTTCCATATCATTAGTTAAATTTCTCTTTTCTTCTTCCTTTCAAGTTTATTATCACAATTTTATTTTTTGCTGTGTAAAAAAAGTAGTTCTTCTGGTGTAAGATTTGTCGAAGAATTTTGCCAAATTAATTTTTTCTTGAAATCTCTGCGAAAATTGGTGTGGATGAATTGAACTAACGGGTAGTGCCCATCTGTAGATATTGTTGTGTTTGGTTGAATGAGACATATCTTTTGTGACATAATGCATTTTAAAGCTGTTGTTTTTCGGTTGAAAAAATATGCATTTTAGCAACTGAAAAACTGTAGCTTTTGGTGTTAAAATGCTGATTTGACACTCATTTTTAACACCATGGAAATCTGCTTGTTGCTTGTTTAATGCTAAAATCTACATTAAAACACTATGAAAAATGACTGTTTGGTTGGGCTAAATTTCTAGTATATTTTAGCATTTCTAAAGCTGCTATTCTCAAGTTAACTACCTGCATTTTAGCAACAGAAAAGCTACAGTTTTTGGTAACACTCACTTTAACATCATGAAAGAACCAAACATTAACTGAAAAATTGCAAACTATCACATAACCTGTAGATTGCTATTAGAACAAAGGCTTGCAACTGTGTTGTCCCTTACACCAGAAGAACCAACCCTTTTACAAAGCAAAAAATAAAATTTTGATGAAAAAATTGAAAGAAAAAAGAAGAGAAAAAAAACCGAAGTAACAAATTGGATGAAAAAAGAGGGAGGTCAAGAATCATAGTTTCTTGAAATTTGTCGTGAAAATGAAGATGAAGAAAGGATATTGGGGTTAATAGAAATATGGGTATCAGAACATATTGGTTGAGTCTAATTAATTATATTCATTAATTTGATCAATCGGAAAGTGACATGTGGATTTTGAAAATTCCACACAGCCAATAAGTCAAACGTTAGTTCAAGGGTAACTTTGATACTAAAAGAAATGTCAATGGCATTTTTGGTCCAAAAGGTGGATGAGGAGCATTTTTGAGCCATTTTCAATAGGTTAAAGGCATTTTTGACCCTTTTCCGTATTCTTTTTAAACTAATTTATCTTTTAAAGGGTATAAAAGTCTGTCAATATTTTGGGGATATTTTTGTCGTTCAACATTTAACATTTTAATATTCGTATTTTTATAATAACTAATATCTATGAACGTGCGTTGCACGTTAATAATGACACATGATAGTTTAAATATTTATTTATACAAAGGAACAACAAAATTTAATTAATGAGGAAAATTTTATGTATAATAATACAACAATCATCTAAATACCGAAAAATATTATTACATTAGCATAGTAAGTGAATTGAAAATAAAGGAACATCATCAGAACTTACAAAAATGATCAATTTAGTCGTATTAGTTAGATAATTCTGTATTGTAATTTAAAAGTATTTAACGTGATAGTATCTTATCGAACATTTTTTTATAGACAATATTTTTTTGTATATGTTTCCTTCTAATGTTTTGGTTACTTTGCCATAACCAGAACTATTGATATCGATATTGATATCCTTCTTGAAAGTACAACATATAGTTGTTCGTGCAAAAAAATATATTGTGATATATAGTCCAATATTTAGGATATTTATTCGTGTGCTTTATTTATTACAAATGTAAATGTACTGAAATTATTTCACACGAATTTAAAAGAATATTCTTTTGGTTCTGGAAGACGAAAGTTGAATTCGGGGATAAGCACATACTTAAAAGTACATTTACCTGTATCATAATCTCTGCATGTATATATAATGTTGTTGTCAAAACTCCCTACATACCATCTGTGTGGTATTAGCTATTAGGCTGATCTAAGTTTTCCAGTAGCATGAGGGGCATATTTTTCTAATCAACCTATATGCAATAAAAAATCAATTTTAACTTAGTCTATTTTATATACGGTGATACTAATATACGTAAAAAATAATGAACTCGACAACATCTACCATTTGGTATTGAAGTGCTTAGGGAGGCATAGATACTCGTATAAGATTATATCCAACCCATCCCATAGCCTACATTACAACCAAATACAAAGTCCTATATGATCTAGATGAGGTTGTTCCTACATTAGTGGAGAGTTACACGATAGCCAAGCTTATGGTACTTTGGAAAGCATGAGTCATTTCTTTGTGAGGGTGAGCGATTGTTGTGTACTACCTGAGGCCGTTAACTGCAATTGGTGTGTGAATGAGCATTGTCTCTTTCTTGTGAGGTGCATCGAGGATTTGGTGCCAATTTGACCACAACACTAGTGGAATGTTATGACCAGAGTTGAGGTGGAATGTGTCACGACCCGAATCCCAAACCCGGTCGTGATGGAGCTCCTCGTGAAGACAAGGCCAGCCAATTCAAACCATAACTCATTTTAAGCAATAAATTTAACAAGAGAACACCACAACACAGTTTAGTAGCGGTCATTTGCGGAAAAAAAAATATAGTGAACCATCCCAACAACAGCCCAAAACCGGGGTGTCACAAAGTCATGAGCAACTAATGAAATCCTAATAACAAGATTACTATTATAATATCTCTGGCACAATTGTTTGAAGAAAGTGAAAATAACAATATAAAGAGATACGGGGTTGCGGACGCCAACAGCTACCTCGTAGTCTCTGAGTCATCGCTCTGACAATCGTAGTCAATGCCTCAGAGAGGAATCAATAACGCCTGAATCTGCACACATGGTGCAGGGAGTAATGTGAGTACTTCCAACTCAGTGAGTAGCACATATAAATAATGACTGAAAGAAAGGAAACACGTAAAGCACAAGGCAATGCATAATGAAGCAGTAAATCACTATTTGAAAACAGTAAATCAGTAAGAAATCATTTAAAAATCTTCCCAGCTCTGGTTACCAGTTGCCATTGTTACCAACTGTAACCTACAGTTGTCATTGTTACCAACTGTAATATTCCTGGGCTCAGTATCAATCTCACAGCTCTGGTTACCGGTTGTCATTGTTACCAACCGTAACCTACAGTTGTCATTGTTACCAATTGTAATATCTCTGATTACCGGGTTTCATTGTTACCATCCGTAACCTACAGTTGTCATTGTTACCAACTGTAATATCTCTGGTTACCGGTTGTCATTGTTACCAACCATAACCTACAGTTGTCATTGTTACCAACTGTAATATCTCTAGGTACCCTGCGCTCACTAGGGGTGTACAGACTCCGGGAGGGGCCCCTTACGGCCCAAGCGCTATATCAAGCCACCTCGTGGCATACATCTAGGCCCTCGGCCTCATATCAATCAAGCCACCTCGTGGCGTATATACAGTGTCTCAGGCCCTCGGCCTCATATCACTCAGTAAAATCTCACATCTGGCCCTCTGCCGCACTCAGTCAGAAAATCATTACAAGCCCCTCGGGCATAGTAAAATAGTAGTTCTCAGCCTAAAATATCATTTACAATATCGTGTAAATCTCAAAACTGAGTAAAAAGTGGCTGAGTTGTACAACAGTGGAAACGACATGACTGAGTTCAAGTAATAAGTACAAATAGTGAGGAAATATTGATAAAAATCCCGGAGGGTTCAAACAATTGGCAATCAGCCCAAATATGGCAATCAGCCCAAAACATGATGACGTCAAATAGGTTTCAATCAAATATGTAGTAAAAATCATCAATTGGGACGGACCAAGTCACAGTCCCAGTAGTAAACGACCCCACGCTCATCACATGAGCGTGGTGCCTCACTTCAATATAGCACTACGATGTGAAAATCCAGGGTTTCGAACCCTCAGGACATCATTTACAATCACGACTCACCTCGAACGGCTAAATTTCTAGCCCACAACGCCTTTGCCCTTCGAATTAGCCTCCACGTCCGTCAAATCTGTCCAAATTTAGAACAATTTCGTCACAATATGTTGAGTGAACAAAGCCCACTTGAAAACAATCAATAAATACTAAGAAATCCCAAAATTAGCAAAACCCGAGCCCCGGGCCCACTTTTTCGAAATTCAGTAATTTTTCACCTCAACGGGTTCCTTATCTTCCCACGAGTTCAACCATACAAGATTTATCGAATTCCGACATCGGTTCGACCTCCAAGTCTTAAAATCTAAACTTAAGGGTTTTTCCACAATTTTTCCAACTTAATCACAATTACAAGCTAGAATAGCAGTAGGTTTGGGTAATTTTGACCAATATTAAGTCAAGAACACTTACCCCGATGTTTTCCCTTAGAAATCTTCCAAGAATCGCCTTAACACTTGCTTCAACCCGAGCTCTATAGCTCCAACAATGTTCAAGATGGTCAAAACTCCTCCTCTTGAGAATTTATCCAAGAAAATGTCCTTTGGATATGATTTTAAGGTTGATTTGCTGTGATTCTATGGTGTTTGGAGGTGTTTCTCTTTATGGGTAACGGAAAATGGCTTTGCATGGCAAATAGGCACTAATTTCTATTTATAAAGGGGTCAAAATCGGGACAAAAACACCCCTGGCCAGCCTTATATGCGATCGCATATCTGTCGCAGAACAGATATGCGGTTCGCATATTTGACGTGGCCACAGCAAAACTAGCCCTAGCCTTCACCGCAATTTCAACATGAAGCATGGTTTGCGGTCCGCATTTCGACCGCATTCTTGACGTAGATTTTTGTCCAAAAATTCTGTCCCGGTATGCGGTCTCAGCATGCTGAAATGCGGTCCGCATTTTTGGCATTACATTTTTGTTCAGTTTTCTGTGTCAATTGCGGTCTCGATGTCAGATATGCGGTCCACATGTTAGATATGCGGTCCGCATTTCCTACCGCATTTCTGACATGAACTTTGCCCAGGAACCTGCCTGGGTTTGCGATCTCTTGGAGTGATATGCGGTCCGCATTTGAGAACTGCGACCGCATTCTCGACACCTGGTTTTCTGCAACTTTCTTTTCCAACGATGAATTAGTCCGTTTAACCACCCAAAACTCACCCGAAGCCTCTGGAATCTCAACCAAACACGCCAACATACTCCATAACATCATTCAAACTTGTTCCAACCTTCGGAACGCACAAACAACCTCCCAACACCAAATTCCCGTCGGATTCAAGCCTAAGGATATCAAAATCCTCTAAATCGCTCTGTTAATTTAAACCCAACCAAATCTTGTCCGAATGACCCAAAATTTTGCATGCAAGTCCTAAATCACATATCGAAGCTACAACAACTTTCTGAATCCCATTCCGATCCTCGGATCAAAATCTCGCTGTTATAACCCATATTTGTACACGTTAGATTATGCCGTGAGATAGTCTACATAGTTCCGAGAAGAGATTACCTTTGAGATGATAAGAATTTAGTCCTATTGGTCTTAAATGATGCAAGGGTGTATAAGGGTGGTTAACAAGTATTAGAAGATGAACGAGTTAAGGATGTGGTAACTCGTATTTTCGGGTAAATTGGGAGGTGATTAACATTACCAAGAGGTCATGTTTTAAGGTATTTGAATCGTATAATATCAGTTTCATAAGTCTTGAAGTCAAACGAGTTATGAAAGAAAAGTCGACAAAAGTTGTCGCAACTTAGGTTCACAATTTTACTTAAACGTTAGGTCAAATGTTTCTGAGCTTTTATTCCAATTTACAAGGAATTACGGGGTGATCTACCTACCAAATTAAAGTTCTATGAGTGTAGTTTCCAACTCATCAAACCGTTTGTCAATATGATCTCGGAGTATTGAGATAATTGTATTTCCGCAGACCTGCGCAGATTGGTAGGTGCATCACCTACTTGCCAAAATTAGGGGACAAAATTAAAAGTCCCAAAGTCTTCCAAGAGGGGAATTTTAAGAGCTTTTAAACTCAGTTATTTCACTATTATTTCAGACCTTCAAAACCGAAATTGAACCCATGCAACCCCTCTCCAAAAATCCCACACAAACCCTAATCGATTTTCCCTCTCTTTCAAGTTCTAATTGGGGGTGAAACCTAGAGTTTAAAGAAATAAAGCAAGGGCTGAGTTATCCAAAAATTAAGGTGAGTTTACTGCTCTCTTTCATAAATTTTTTCTACTTTTAATTCATGGTAAGTCGTTCTATATATGTAAGAACTCACGGGACGGTGATCGGAAGCCGTGAGTTCGAGTTATTCACTTGTAGCGGACTATTTTGTGGTCTGTTTTTTGTTGCTGTAAGTATGCATGTTTTACTACTTATTTGTGGAGTTTTGGAGGATGAAGGGTGTGGAGAAACACCATATAGATTTAGGGTTGTGGGATGATAGTTGTTCATAACATTTCTGGGTCGTTTGACACGACTATGGTGGCCATCGTATGTATGAAGTGATTGACTTGTGCGTGGATTGTTTTGGGAGGCTTAATATGATTATTATTGATGTTGTTTGGGCTGTTTGGTGATGGTGTTAACTTGTGGGAGGTCATATATATAGGGGAGGTGCTGTCCGTTTTATCGCAAAATAAGTTACAATCGATACATAATAGTTACAACGCTTAAACGATAACGGTAGTGTCATTTCTCTTATTGTAGACTAAGGAGTCGTGGAATATTCATAGCTTGAGGTTGGGAAGTATATACAAGGTATGTGAGACTGTCCTTTTTCTTCTTTCGCACGACTCAAATTTTACATAATGCAATGAATGAGCCCCAAAGATACTCTACTCTTAGAAGGTAGTAGTACTTATACTGTTTCCCCCTTATGGGAGGATTGATGTTGATGTTACTTTTTTGACCTTGCGCCAGTCCGAAAGGTTGATACTGTGATTCCAATGAGTCCAGCATGCATTATCTATTTTACTCTACCGAGCCGCGCAATAGTCGGCCGGGCAGGCACCTATTGTGCAACTATATATATATGTTTTACACTACTTAGTCCCGCTATAGACGACAGCTATTTTACTTTACCGCGCCACGCTATAGTCGGCCGGGCAGGCACCTATTTTGCAACCACTGATCAGTTGGATATGATGAAGATGAGGCCCACAGATGCGTATGTATATGATGATGATAAGGCCCACAGAGGCGTATGTATATGATGATTCTAAAAAAGGATATATATATATATATATATATATATATATATATATATATATATGTACATGCATGTGCACATCAGGTATGTCATGGTTAGTCGCCCTCAGAGGCATTCAGATGGTACAGATTTTATGTTTCTTATCCCGATACATGTTATTGTTCTTATGTTATGTTTTCCCGTCTTAAATACACAGTACTTTATCCGTACTGACGTCCTTTTATTTGTGGACGCTGCATGTCGTCCTGCAGGTCTGGACAGAAATATAGACGAGGCTCTCCCACCATAGTAGGTTGTCCAGTTCAGCAGATATTGGCAAGATCCATCCTTCGGACTTGCCGTAGTCTCGGTATGCATTTTGTTATAGGCATTATGGGCATGTCAGGGCCCTGTTCCGACATAGGTTGCATCATGTATGTTCCAGTAGAGGCTCATAGACAAGGGGTGGGTTTATGTATTGTTGGATTGCCTTGTCGGCAGTTTTTGCATCGCAGCCTTAAGGGCCATGTTATATATACGTATGTTCATGTTATTGTATGGTATTTCAATTGATCATGATCATGATTTTCTATTCATATGGGCATCGTCGACCTTATAGATAACAAGGAAGGTAAGATGAAAGGTACGCCAGCACTCGGCGAGTAGGGTCCGGGTGCCAGTCGCGACCCTCCGGCTTGGGTCGTGACATGATTGGAGTTTTCTTTTCTCTGATGAAACAAATTATGAGTGAAACTAGCCATGGAATTCTTCTTCTCTTTCATTGTTTGATTTCATTTAATTAATTGAAGAATCGGGGAATGAGCTATTTCTTTCCATCATGACATGGATTTGTTGAATAAGTTCAAATGTTTTCTTTATTTTTCTAATTGAACTCTTTTTTTTTTTTTAAATTTGTAGTGTGGCCGGTGGTTTTTGTTTGTAGTTAACGAAGACAAGAAAAAGTGATGGAGACATTAATGGGGTTACGGGTAGAGGTTTACAGGAAAGGTGCTGACAAGCATTTTGGGTTTTGGATGAAATTTTTTTTTATTTTTAGTGTTTTGACACGTGTCAAGTAACTATTGGTGCGTGCCCATCACTCCCTATGTTGAAAATGGAGTTGGCCTAAAAAGCGTGTAATAACATTACTTCAACGTTGGACAAGGGGGGGTCATAAGACTCTCATAAAATAGAAGGGTGAATCTGGTAAAGTGAGATAACTTAAAAGGGGTAATTATGTATTATCTATAATCAAACAAGCAAGTTTAAATTCTAGTAGTACAATTAAAGCATGGTCTAGGTCTAAATCTACCTGGACAAAAATATAAATCTAGCTTACGCATAGACACTCGTCACCTCGTACATACGTAGCACCCATAACACGTAGCATAGAACTAATAAAATACCTATGGGGATAATTTCCTCTTACAAGATTAGGCAAGAGACTTACCTTGCTTTTAAGTCCACTACTCGGCTCCCGCACCTCACTAGCACCTCAAATCGACGCCGAGCAAATCGAAACTAGTCAAAAGAATGTACAGACCAATCAATATATGCTCAAGAACTCATAATTTAATTACTGGAGTCAAATTCCAACTCCACTTAGAAAGTTATTAACAGTCAACCCCGGGCCCACGTGCCCAGATTCCAGAAATTATCAAAGATAAATATTACCCATGGCATCACGAACAGAAATATATAATATATATCCAATTTCATACCCAATTTCATGGTCAAATCGCATTTTTACCAAATTCTAGGTTTTCAACAAAATAAAATTCTACTAATTTCCATGATAAAATCCATACCTAGTTCATGTATTTTGCTCACCATTAGTAGAAATCACTTACCTAGTGATGCTTGATGAAAATTGCCCTTCAAAAAGCTCCCAAATTGCCCAAGCCAAGAGAAAATGTGATGAAATAAGACTACGTCTCGAAATGAAAGTTATTCTGCCCAGGCGTCCTTCATTGCTATCGAGGAGAAACGTCGCGATCACGAAGGCAGTGCTGCCCCTGCCCAGAATTCCTTCATCGCGTTTGCAATGTCCATGTTGCGTTCGCGATGCCCACAATGCGTTCGCGATGTACACTGCTCCCCAACCTTCTGCATTCACGGTCCCATGTCGTGTTCGTGAAGGCCAAAGACTGCTAGCCCATTCTTCCTCTTCATTCATCGCGTTCACGAACACTCCGTGGTCGCAAAGAGCAAGCCACTGCTCCCTCCAAAATCCTTCTTCATGATCGCGGAACATCCTTCGCGATAGCGAAGCACACTAGTAGGAGCAAAAATTTGCCAACTTCAACATTGCTTAGGGTGGTCTGAAACTCACCCGAGCCACCCAGGACCCCTTCCAATTGTACCAAAAAGTTAAACTTAGAAAACTCTAAAATCTTCAAAATGCCAACTTTTGACAATAAGCAATGAAACACTCCCGGTTCAACCGAAACTCGTTCCGAACATACGCCCAAGTCAAAAATCACCATACGAACCTATCTGAACCTCTGAATCATATTTTATTCAAAGTGTTGACTTAAGTCAAATTTTGCCACCTTAGGACACTATTAAGGAACACTCTGTGGTCGTGTTCGTGAAGGCCAAAGACTGCTAGCCCATTCTTCCTCTTCATTCATCGCGTTCAGGAACACTCCGTGGTCGAAAAGACCAAGCCACTGCTCCCTCCAAAATCCTTCTTCATGATCGCGGAACATCCTTCGCGATAGCGAAGCACACTAGTAGGAGCAAAAATTTGCCAACTTCAACATTGCTTAGGGTGGTCTGAAACTCACCCGAGCCACCCAGGACCCCTTCCAATTGTACCAAAAAGTAAAACTTAAAAAACTCTAAAATCTTCAAAATGCCAACTTTTGACAATAAGCAATGAAACACTCCCGGTTCAACCGAAACTCGTTCCGAACATACGCCCAAGTCAAAAATCACCATACGAACCTATCTGAACCTTTGAATCAGGATTTAGAGATATTTTATTCAAAGTGTTGACTTAAGTCAAATTTTGCCACCTTAGGACACTATTAAGGAACTAAGTGTTCCAAATTCAACCCGAACCCTTCCAAAACCAAAGCAAACGCCCCCGTGATTTACAAAACAGGAAAAACACATACAGAATGTCTTAAATAGGGGAACGAGGTTCTAAAAATCAGAACTCTCGGTCGGGTGGTTACATTCTCCACCTCTTAAACAAATGTTATCCTTGAACGGGTTTAGAATCATACCTAAAGTGCCGAATAATTATGGATATTTGCTTTGCCTGTCCTCCTCGGTCTCCCAAGTTGCCTCCTTGAGTGGCTAACCCCTCTACTGAACCTTCGCCACTGCAATATCCTTGGACCTCAACTTGCTGACATGCCTGTCAATAATGGCAACTGGCCCCCTCGTGGGGATTCAATTGATGTGACGCATATGCAATAATTCACCCCTCCTGCATCAGTACGCAACCCAACCCACCACATGGAGCGTTACAATACACAGTGTACAATCCCTGAATCGGAAGGCAAAACCAGCATTAGTGCTACAGTCAATGCGGTCTTGAGGTTCTGAAAGCTCACCTTGCAATCATCGGACCATCTGAATTGAATGCCCTTCTTGGTCATTCTTGCCAAATGTGCTATAATAGACGAGAAGCCTCCATGAACCGATGATAATAACCTGCTAGCGTAAGAAACTCCTGATCTTGATCACTGTGGTAGGACGAGACAATCTCTGGACTGCCTCGACCTTCCTGGGATCCACCTTAAAACCCTCTCCTAATATGACTTGCCCCAAGAAAGTCGCGTAATCTAACCACAACTCGCACTTGGAGAACTTAGCATATAACATTTATTCCCTCAAAGTTTAAAGCACTATCCTCAAAAGCTTCTTGTGTTCCCCCATGCTCCACGAGTAGATCAATATGTCATCAATGAAGATAATGAAAAATGAGTCGAGATCTGGCCAGAACACTCTATTCATCAAATCCATAAATGCTACCTGAGCATTAGTCAAGCCAAAGTACATCAGTAGAAACTCGTAATGCTCATATCTTGTTTTGAAAGTTGTTTTCCAAACATCTGAAACACGAATCCTCAGCTGATGATACCCAGATCTCATGTTGATCTTCGAGAACACCCTAGAACCTTAAAGCTGATAAACTAAATTATCAATGCGTGGCAACAAATACTTATTCTTGACGGTGACCTTATTCAGATGGTAGTAATCAATGCACATCCGCATGCTCCCATCCTTCTACACTACAAATAATACCCGTGCTTCCCAAGGAGCCACACTCAGCATGATGAATCCCTTCTCGAGCAACTTCTGAAGCTGATCCTTCAGCCTCTTAACTCCACGGGAGCCATAAAATAAGGCAGAATAGAGATAGGTTGAGTTCCTGGTGCTAAATCAATGCTCAAATCGATATCATGATCCGGCGGCATCCCTGGTAAATCACCAGGAAATACATCAGAAAACTCCCGCACCATAGGCATTAAATCTAACGTGGGATCCTCAACAACAATATGTCGAACAAAGGCCAAATAGGCCAAACAACCATTATCAACCATATGTTGAGCCTTCAACAAAGAAATAACCCTACGTGACGTACTAATAATGAACCTCTCTACTCCAGCCTAGGCAACTCTAGCATCGCAAAGATAGTAGTCTTGGAATGGCATGGTACAGAGACAATTAGTCCATGCCTAGGATAACCTCGAAGTCTATCATATTGAGAAACAGAAGATCCGCTCTGGTCTCATACCCGCAGAAAGTCAATATACAGGACCGGTAAACCCGATCCACAAAAATGAAATAACCCACTGGCATGGATTCATATGCAGGAATACCCATGGACTCATGAGACACATCCAGATAAGAAGAAAAGAGAGAAGAGACATAGGAATAGGTTGACCATGGATAAAATAGTAGAGAAGCATCTCTATGGTAGACTAAAATAATACCTGTGATAACAGCATTGGAGGCTACTATCGCGCACCATTTTCTCCTGAAAGCGGGTTTCGACGTGTGACAACTCTGTTAAATGAGGGTGTTAAAAGAGAAGAGTCACTACCTAACAATTTAAGGTGCGTTAGGGAACCTAATTGCAAATAACACTGTTTGACTAGTCAACTCCACCAAAGATCGGGTAAGGGCACAAATTCCCTCAAAGAGAAGGTGTTAGGCACTCTTCAAGGTCCACAACTATAGTTCCCGGCCGAATTTTTACACTATGTGGATTCTGTGATTAAACTAGGTGAGCATATAAGTAAAGAAAGATATGAAAGTTGAAAGTCCTATTATGACGTAAACCAGTGTAAGGAAACATCATTAAACTATATGAATAATTGATACAAGTTTAAAGATCACAAGGATTACAGCTGCGTCGGTCTATGTTTAATGACTAAATCCTTTAGCAAGCATATAAGGAAATGGGGGTCCTATATTTTTTAGTCTAAAGGATCACCCCCTACAACATAAATAATACTTCGCAACTTCATTTAGGTAGGGGTTGCTCATATTATTCAGCGGGCACAGACTATCATCTTCTGCTACCCGATTACTATGTTAAAGTTGTTTAATTAAAATCATTCTAATTCAATTCTAAGTCGTGCCCTATGCAATAAAAGGGGTTCAGGTAACCTCCACACATAAGGAGGAAAAACACGCGGACAGATTTCTACTTAGGAATTATATGGCATTATGACGTGTTGGAATAGATGAGCCCTATAGGCTTGATTTCTATGTGATTCTGGATTCCAGTATTATATAGGCACTGCTGTAATTTATTACGTATAGGCAAATTAGAGTGTTGCAAGTCCTATAGACATGATATCTAATCGTTTGTGTAAATAGGCAATGAAGTCGTCAATAAACATCTTATTGGCAGGTATTCTAATGATTCGCAATTAGGCTTGACTTTTAACTCTTTATCCCTATAGGCGTGCTTTTTAACCAGGTGACAGTATCCTATAGGTAGGATTTCTAATAGTTGATAATTAGACTTGGTTTTGTAACACTTTACCCTTATAGGCATATCATCTAAATGAGGCAGTATAAAGGAAAATAGCAGAAGCAGCTGATTAATTAGTTAATCCTATAGTCATGAAATCTAAATAAGTATACCAAAGGCGTTTTTATATTGTCCTATAGGCATGTTGTCTATTAAGCAAAGCGTGTGATCACTATAGACATGATGTCTAAAGCATTCAGTAGCAGATATAGAAATATGCAGCAATTACTTAAATGAACATGCTTTGAATAAAGAACCCGTGTCAGAAAAATTAAGTGTAGTGTTTGTGATTCTTATAGACATGATTTCTATTAGTGTATGACATATGAAACTAAATAACGTAGAGGCATATTGAACAAAATAGCAAATAGATCATACAGACCCTAGAGGCATATTTTCTACCCATTCATGCAAGTATCAGAATTCCCCAACCCCTATTTATTAATACCCGGCTGTTGTTTACAAATAATTATAGGCCCAGTTAAAACAATAAAACAAATACGAAATTAGTAGGGCTATTACAGGCCCAGCACAAGTACAAAGTAACCCAGCAATGCCCTTCTAAGCCTTCATCGGCTGTACTTTTGCATATCTAACAGGCCCAATATCCAGGCTTCAATGCCCGTTTGATCAATGCTCAGATCGAATAATACACAGCCCAATAAGCTAGGCCCCAAACATGAAAACAATTGCCTTGCTTACCCATTAGCAAATAACAGGGACATGAGGATCTAAGGCGCGTCATTCAAATAGCTCGGGGTGACATTATTAATATCATCAACAAAAAGGTTTTCTAAGTGTCATCTTAGGGGTGACAACATACATGTATAAAAGAACCTTACAATGAGCACATAGGTGAGGCAAACAAGTTCAAAGCATGGATTCCTCAAGATGCACCAGAGTAGTTATAGGAAACATGAATCCACAAAGCAAGGAGCTGAATATGGAATAACAAATGATAATGACATGCTCGAGAGACTCTACTTTGGGGTAGGTATCATTACAGTCTTCATAAGGATTCAAGGCAGGGCATAACTAAAAGTTGTTGACCAATTCAGGACAAGTAGAGGTATTACTAAAGAAACCTAATACAGAAGATCCAGGTCAACATTATTACAAACTCAGCACCACAACTACTCAGCAAACAAGTATTTAATACAAATTGATTACATATAGCAAGTTCAGTTTTGCACATCAAAGAATCCCTAAGCATTAAACTTGAACAATCCTAGCATTAGCAGATATGAGTGTACAGAACAGGATGGTAGTAATGTAAGCAACCATAATGAGGACTGAGGTTCATAAATAGCATGCTTTGTATGAAGGGTTTACAATACAGACATGATCAAGTAGCAAGTTATGCTTAAATGACCAAGCATAGAGAAGTACAGTCGAGCAAATTCTACGCATGAGTAAGTACCTCAAAGTTTAAACACAACAGTTCAGAAAAATACATGAATATGAGCAAGCAACATACATAGGAAACTCATAGCATAGACTTAGTGCACTAAGTAGGTTCCAGATGGTCGAAATATGTATACAGTGGGCAGATATCCAAATGCTAAAGAATACATGACTATGGGCTAGCTTTGAGATAGAAAGGATTGCAAACAAAGTCAACAAATGTTGTAATCACATAGGTTTAGAAAATTCGAACAAGCATAGTATTCAGGTCATGACCACAACTAAGAATAGAATTGCAGGAGTCAAGGTACTTACCAATTACAAATTAACAGACAAGTAAGTAAGGAGAACAATTTCTAGCAGTACTTTAATCATCAATAGAAAAAGCACAGCAACCCAAAATCCCAGTGCGTCAGAGTTCCCAAGGGTTTCAAGTGAACCTCAGGCAATGCTCGCACTGAGAAAGAGCAACAATCGAATTTTCGGCGGCCTTTGCTTTCAACCGGCCAAGGTCTCGAATTTCATAATAGTATATAGAATGACAGAATAATAGAATAACAGTAGTTAATTTCAGTGACTGGTCCATCGGGGAAATTGGGGAGGGGTTTATATAGTGTTCAAATTAAGACGAACAAACAAGAGAAATAATCAATTAAACGTAAATCCGGAAAGAAAATATCGCATACAATCTGCAATAGAATCAGTGAAAGAAAAATTGGAATCCAAACCCTAGTTGGAAAGGAACTTAGGGAAAATCATTCATAAGCCCAATCATAGAGGAATCAACATGGATAAACCATATACAGGAGAGATTTTCTCTTCTCCAATGCATAGAACCAAAATAGCACACAGAACATAGAATCGAAGCCGGATTTATGAGAATCTGGCTTGCCATAAGTGAAATGGTAATGACAGTTACCATAAAATGAGTAGTAGTAGCAAGACAAGGAGAGTAAACCCGCGTATGGACGCGTATAGGGAGAGAATAAGAAGGGATCTCCATGGTCGGCTAAGGTTTAGTGTGAGAGTGGATATGAGGGAATGCAGGGGCGGCTGGTGAGGGAAATGGGTTAGGGTAAAGGATAAAGGGGCATAAGGAAAGGGTATGGATTATTGTGGGCCGTTGATCATCTGAGATCAACGGCCGTGATTAAAGGGAGGTGGGGCGGGATCCATTTCCTTATGGGGCGGGATCCATAAGGAATGGGTATGGATTATTGTGGGTCGTTTAAAGGGTTGTTTGGTTTAGGCCAGGGTAGCTTGGGGTATTGGGTCAGGTGTTTGGGCCTTGATTTTGTCGGAAAGCAACTTAAAATTGGGTTACTAATTAAAATACAAGAAAATTGTTAATAAAATAATTTGTAAAACTATTTAGTGGATAATATTATACCACTTGTGCAACAAAGTAATTGAAAATAATAACTTAACATTACAAAAATATAAAAATACTATTTGGCAAAAATATAATGTGAAAATATGTAATTATGCGTAGCACATAGTCTATTATTGCAAAATTGTGTAAGTAACCTAAAAATACTGATATAATTACGTAAGATGAGGTAAAATATTATGAAACCTATATGTGGATACAAATAATAAATTTAGATGATTAAGTCATTTCAAAATAATTTAAAGGGATAATTAATAATTAATCAAGTAATTTAAATGCAAAGAAATCAATTTTAAAGCTCTAAAAATTATGGAAAATTATAAAAAATACTTGTATAACTCTTGTAAATTAGGTGATGATGCAAAATGACATTTTGAAAGTATATTTATTATTTGAAAATATGAGGGCCAAATTGGATATCAACAACTGCACCTCTTTACCCGGAAATGATGAAGAGCAGTCGGATAAAGAAAATGATGACCAATTTTGTCCGAATAGAGTGAGGAATGATGTATTGTAAAAAAATGGGGCCGAACCCTAGTTCTTGAGTTGCCTACATATCCCTGGTATTACGGGAATCTGGCCGTGTGTAGTTTTGGATCCAACGACGAACGAAACCGATGGAGTTGTTATAAGAGTGGTTGTATGTTTCAAAAGGTTCTTTATTAGGTAGGGTAGTGTCGCAGGTAACGGATAATTTCAGGTGGATCCATGGATGCTTTTTTAACATTATGGATAAATAATTCGAGTATTTGATTTGTTGTGGGAAAAAAAGGGCAATCAATTAATGACCGTCGGTTACGTTTGAGATAGTCAGGGATGTGGACGTTGTGAACGAAAATCGAAGCAAAAATTGCTCCTGTTTGTAGAACGGTTACCTTCCGAGTTACCTACAAAAACTGAAAACACGATGCACGCGAATATATATAGGTTATTGCAAAAATTTAAACATGATGCAAATTCCCTTCGGATCATGAAGGTTGTTTTCGGAAGATGAGGATTGTGTTCTAAGACCATGACGTCTTGGGCCATGAAGCATATGATAAGGGATTCGTAGGCCATGAAATGGTGTCCTCGGGCTATGAGGATAATGCCTCCGGACTATGACGCCTTTGAATGATGATGTGCAGTTTCGAGAGATCCTCAGGCCATGGAATTGTGTCTTTAGGCTATGAGGATGATGCGTTCGAGCTATGACGCCTTCGGATAATGTGGCGATGTTTCAGCCCATGAAATGCAAAGATGTGGCGATATCGATCGTTTGATAGAGGAAACAGGTGATACTTAGTCATATGCGAAGACGAGACAAGACAAGGCTTAGTCTTGTATGAGATGAGGGATGTGCTTAGCCCTATGCAAAGAAGGGAGACAAGCTTAGTCTTATGCAGTGTAGCGGAGATAGTGTTTAGTTTCATGAAAGGGAAGAAAATGCTTAGCCTCATACAAGGAATGGAGATAGTGTTTAGCCTCATACAAGGAATGGAGATAATATTTAGTCTCATGCAAGGAGAGGCAAAGCTTAGCCTTATGCAAGTACTTAGCCTCATACGAGGAAAGGCAATGCTTAGCCTTATGCAATGGTGAGGAAAACTTTTAGCCCTATGCAAGAAGTGGAGACAATGTTTAGTCTCATGCAAAGGAAGGCAGTGCTTAGCCTTATGCAATGGCGAGGGCAATGTTTAGCCTTATGTAAGGAGTGGAGACAATGTGTAGTTTCATGCAAAGGAAGGCAGTACTTAGCCTTATGCAATGGTGAGGGCAGTGTTTAGCCCTATGCAAGGCGTTGAGACAATGCTTAGTCTCATGCAGGAAAGGCAGTGCTTAGCCTTATGTAATAATGGTGGTAATGCTATAATGGAGGCAGTGCTTAGTCTCATGTGAGAAATGGCAATGCTTAGCCTTATGCAATGGTGAGGGCAATGTTTAGCCCTATGCAAGAAGTGGAAACAATGTTTAGTCTCATGCAAAGGAAGGGAGTGCTTAGCCTTATGTAATGATGAGAGCAGTGCTTAGCCCTATGCAAGAAAAGCAATGACTAAATGCGAGAGGATAAAGCATTTCTTAGCTTGATGTGCTTGTGTTTGGCGACTTTTGTTGTTATGAAGATAGTGATCCTATTGTGTGTATGTACTAGCGGACGTTCTTATTATGCTTATTGTGCCTGCATCCAAAGAAAAATCGTGAGTTTTGCGGGGGAAAGGTTGGTTCGTGCTCTTGATTCCTTGTTTCGCCTTTACTCTTGTCCTGAGGCCCTGCTTGAGTCACCCTGGGTAACATCTGGCTGCAAATTTTCAAAGAACATGCGTGTATTTGACAAATTATTTGTAGAAATGTAGTTGTTTGAAATATGTGATAATGTACGAGATCAATTAATTTTGATGAACTGGTGATTGTGACGCATTTTGAGATGTTGTAACCTCCTTGCTTCAGAATTTTGAGGATCCTCCTCAAAGTTCTGCGCCAGTTTAAATGCATAATTCTAGCAACACATTCCTTGGCGACTCCAAACGTGATGAGATAGGGAAAACTCGAGACCTTGCCCCAATTTCTGACCATAGGGAAAATGAAGATTTTATTATGATATGATAAAGCCTGTCTTGTCGGCATCCTCTTCATCCATCTAGATCTGATGGTATCCTGCAAAGCAATCCACAAAGGATTGGAGCTCATGCTTGGCATAGTTGTCAATCAGTATGTGTATGTTAGGCGGCAGGAAATCATCCCTGTTCAGGTCTCGGTAATTGACACATACTCTAACTTTCCCATCTTTCTTCGGAACTGGCACAATGTTGGCCAACCAAGTCGGGTATTCGACCACTCGGAGAACCTTGACTTTGATTTGCTTGGTGACCTCCTCTTTTATCTTCAAACTCATATCCAGCTTGAACTTTCTAAACTTCTGCTTTACTGGTGGACACATAGGATTGGTGGGTAGTTTGTGAGATACTATAGATGAGCTTAAACCAGTCATATCGTCGTAGGACCATTTAAAGATGTCTTCATATTCCTTTAGGAATCTGATATACTCTCCTTCTCCGACAGTGATAAATGAATGCTTATACATGTTTCCTTGACCGTTTCAGAATCCCCTAAGTTAATGGCCTTAGTTTCCTCCAAATTAGACTTTGGTGTCGTTTCAAAGTTCTCTACTTCTTTTACAATTTCCTCAGGTAATATATCATCTTTCAGATCCTCTGAATCGTTGTCCTTATGTTGCGTTGTCTTATTACATGTCACAGTCGTAGGTTTATCAGGATATGTAATATAAAAAGCAGTAATGCTTTAATAAAACTTTTGAAAACGTCAACAAGTACGACTCGATGGCACGAGTAATTATTTCGAAAGAAAATACTAAAAGAATGTCTTAAATGCTCAAAACTATTTGAAAATAATTCATGCTAATTTTCCAGGCTACCCAGGAACTCGACGGGTCCGGGATGGTGTAGCGGTCCAGTTCTTGAGAGCAGCTCCTTCTTCCATGGTTTGAATGGTAAGGTCTTTCTCCTCCTCCTCCTCCTCAACAATTGCACTGCAGTCCATATCTTCTTCATCTAGAAACAGCTTCCTCATGCCAACCAAAACGTCATCCTCCTCAGATCCAGACATCATGTCAGCCCGATGGAATGTCTGGTGCAGAGGTGGTACAGGTTGTTCCAATGGGCAATAAGGAGCACGCCATAGTGATGTCCAATCCTGATATTCTTGCCATGTTATTCATATCCGAGTCCAGAAGTCATGCCACGGTACTGTGGTTGCACAGGTTTGGTGATCCTCTGAAGCTTTTTGCTGAGGCCCTTGCCTGGTTCATACACCGTCCACAACAATATGCTTTCTATCTTGTTGCTCCACCATCAGTCCTTTTCAATTGCGTTTACTCGTTCAATATGATAGTATGTTTCTCCACCCAGCTTCTTTCTGTTTTCGATGACCGGAACGGTCTGGTTGGTGCAGATGGGGTTGCTTCCATCTCCATGGATGATCACCTCCTGATGATTCCAATCAAACTTCACAGCCTGGTGCAGAGTTGAAGCCACTGCCCTGGCGGCATGTATCCATGGTCATCCCAACAACAGATTGTAAGTAGCAGATATGTCTAGCACTTGGAACTCGACATCAAACCAAGTCGAGCCCATATGTAGACTGAGGTTGATTTCTCCAATGGTGGCTCTCTGAGATCCATCAAACACCTTCACATTCATGCTTCCCATTCGTACCTCATGCAGGCTTTTACCTAGTCTCTTTAGAGTGGTCAATGGACATATGTTGAGACTTGAACCTCCATCTATCAAGACCCTGGAGATGAACTTATCTTCAAATTGCACCGTGATGTGCAACGCCCTATTGTGACTTAGTCCTTCTGGTGATAATTCATCTTCATGAAAAGTGATTTTCTGGCTCTCCAATACCTGTCCGACCGTGTTGGCCGTCTCGCCACTAGTGATGCCGGTGGGTACATAAGCTTCACTTAACACCTTCATCAAAGCATTCCTGTGCACGTCTGAGTTTTGTAATAGTGATAAGATGGATATCTGAGTAGGAATTTTGTTCAATCGGTCAAAGAGTACTCCCTTACTTGTATCTTCCTCCAAAGATCGTCAGTGCCAGTCACGACATCAAGCGCCTTAGGTGCAGCTTCCTTGCTTGTTCCTCCCAGATTCTTAGGTGCATAAACTATGGCAATTCTAGTCATACCTTGTGCGGCACCTATTTCCTCCATTTTTACTTTTCCCTTTCCTCTTGCCTCCGCAACATAATCCCACGAGATGGTATCAGACTTGTAAAATGGTGTGGGAACTACCATTACAGTGAAAGGTGTAGCTACTTCAACTTTAACTGGCGCCTGGGTTTGAACCACAACTGGCGTGAGGGTGACCGGAGATGTTTTAGGAGCATCTCCTTGTTGAATGAGTCCAATGGACCCTTTTTGATCCCACTCCTCATCAGTTTCTGTCACGTTCACTCCCTCACCTTTGTGATCCGGGAGAGGGTTGTTGCGAATATTTGGTGCAACTTCCTTTGCTTGTATAACTTTAGTGTCGATCAACGTCTGAATTTTGTCTTTCAACATGCTGCACTCCTCAACGGTATGACCCTTCATGCCCCAATGATAAGAACATGTTTTATTGGGGTTGATCCATTGGGAGGGATTCTCCACAACAACAGCAGGAATAGGGGTGACGTAACCAGTGGCCTTCAGTCTCTCATACAGTTGGGCTATGGTTCAGTAATTGGGGTGTACTGTCTGGGCGGTCTACGGTCAAAATTTGGGCGTGGCTTCGGGTAGCTTTGGCGGGCGGGTAGAGGTGAATGGTAATATGTAGGTTGAGTATTATATGTATGGTAGGTGGCAGTAAAGTGTTGGTATATTGGGGATGCGGGTTGATATGTGGGTGGAGGTTCTTGGTATGTGAGGGGAGTCTTAGGGCCCTGGGCTAGCATCATGGCACCCACTTCATTCCTCTTTGAAATGCCTCAAGAATGCAAAGCTTTATTCGTGGCCTGCACTGCCTCGAAATCGGTCACCATCCCATTTTTAATTTTTTCTCCTAGCTTGATGATGTTAGAGAACTTGTGATTTTCAATGACCATCAACCTTTCATAATATTGCGGATCTTGAGCTCTAACAAAGAACTTGTTCATTTTTTGTTCTTCAAGTGCTGGCCTTACCTTTGCGGCCTCTGATCTCCTACGAGTAGCATACTCGTGGAAAGTTTTTGTCGGTTTCTTCTAGAGGTTTTGAATGTAGAAAATGTCTGGTGCATTTTCTGTGTTGAACCTGAATCTATCCATGAAATTCGATGCCATACTCACCCAACTAACCCACTTCTTTTGGTTTTGACTGATATACCAAGACAAGGTGTCTGCTGTGAGGCTTCACATGAACACTTTCATGCGGTTCCAGGATTTTCTGCTCCAAAAGTAAGAACAACTCATTCTGGCCTAGAGTACTTCGACCATCTGAACTTTCAACGTTTTCCACCATAGTAGCATAATCTTTTCTTATTCCGCTTGAATCATCCATTTTCCCTTTTCCCTTGCCTTTGCCATTGGGTTCGCTCAGTGGAGGAGGAGGTGGAGGACCTCTGGATCTAGTGTGGTATGCTGATGATGCCAGTATGCACTAACCAAACTTTGGGAATGGGAATAATCAAAAAGAAAATAAAAAGTAAAAGGTAATCAAGTTAGTAAGGTGAAACAAAAGAGTGTTTGCAATATTTAATCATGTTTCACAAAAGTCGTGCAATAATTCGCGTCCTAATTTCGGGGATCTCATTGTGCCTGAGGTAGGCCTAAGCGACACCTAGACTTGGAGAAAATTGATGCCAACATTTGCTTCATATCAAATGCGAAAATGAGTCAAAACAAACTTTACTAAATCGGTAATAACAATAAAGTTAGTAATGGCATTTAGCTTTATAACATCGAAATCTAAATCTAAGCTAGAAAGCAGTAAAGAACATCATCTCTTAGTCTACTTGGTCCCTGAAGGACCTTCTTCATGCTTGGCTCTTTTGACCCCATCAATCAGGTTCCCTAGATCGCGCATATCCAATAGTAAGTAAGCTTTTGCTAGAAGAAAAGAACACATATGCGGTCCACATTTGGGCTGCATTTCTGACACAATATTTGACCCAAAACTCTGTCTCACTCTGCAATCCTACTGTCAAATCTGCGGTTCGCATTCCTGAAATGCGATCGCATTTCTCGTCGCATTTTCGACGAAAGATTTGCCCAGTTTTTCTGTTTCACTATGCGATCCAAGAAGTGAAATCTGCGGTCCGCATTTCCAGTATGCGATCGCATACTGACCGCAGATCCTAACCTTGTTTTATACCCAGGTTTCTGCTTCACTATGCGGCGCCTGTGCGAGATATGCGGTTCGCATATCTGAAATGCGATCGCATTTCTTGCACTTCTTAATTTTTCGAACTCTTTTCTTATTTTATTCAAATTCTTATACCTCATACCCTGCAAGAATATTAAAATTGCACAACTACAAAGGGGAATTTTCACTTAGGCAACCAAATCTAAACAATTAGTACCACATTTGTTCCTACAACACATCAGGCCGTTACATTCTCCCCCTCTAAAACAACCGTTCGTCCTCGAACGGACAGGATAAAGAAGTACCTGAGTCAGGGAAAAGATGTGGATAGCGGCTCCGCATATCGGACTTAGACTCCTAGGTCGATGCCTCAGGAGGCTGACCTCTCCACTGAACACGAACAGAAGGAAAACTCCTCGACCTCAGCTGACGGACTTGCCGGTCTAGAATGGTTACAGGTTCTTCCTCGTAAGACAAGTCCTTGTCCAACTGAACGGTGCTGAAATCTAGCACGTGAGTGGGATCGCCGTGATATTTCCGGAGCATGGACACATGAAAAACTGGATGCACGGCTGATAAGCTCGGTGGCAATGCAAGCCTATAAGCCACCTCCCCCACTCGATCAAGAATTTCGAATGGACCAATGAACCTAGGGCTAAGCTTGCCCTTCTTTCCAAATCTCATCACGCCTTTCATGGGCGATACTCGGAGTAATACCCGTTCACCAACCATAAAGGCTATATCTCGTGACTTACGATCTGCATAGCTCTTTTGCCTGGACTGAGCTGTACGAAGCCTTTCCTGAATGATTTTGACCTTGTTCAAGGCCTCCTGAACCAGATCCGTACCCAACAACCGAGCCTCCCCCGGCTCGAACCACCCAACCGGAGTTTGACAATGCCTATTATATAGAGCTTCATAAGGATCCATCTGAATGCTCGATTGGTAGCTGTTATGGTAGGCGAACTCTGCTAATGGCAAAAATTGATCCCACAAACCTCCAAAGTCAATAACACAAGCTCGGAGCATATCCTCCAATATTTGGATAGTCCGCTCGGACTGTCCGTCCGTTTGCGGATGAAATGCTATGCTTAATTCAACCTGGGTGCCCAACTCTCGCTGGACTGACCTCCAAAAACGTGAGGTAAACTGCGTACCTCGATCTCAAATAATAGATACCGGCACACCATGAAGGCAGACAATTTTCCGGATATAGATCTCGGCTAACCTCTCGGATGAATAGGAGGCTGCCACCGGGATGAAATGTGCCGACTTGGTCAGCCTGTCAACAATGACCCAAATTGCGTCGAACTTCTTCCGGGTCTGCGGAAGTCCAACCACGAAATCCATAGTGATCCGTTCCCACTTCCACTCAGGGAGTTCAATTCTTTGGAACAGTCCACCAGGTTGCTAAACATGTGGTGCCTGCGCCATAGCACGAGAATCCTGGTGTGGAGAATTTCTCAAAGCTTGACGACAATACTTAGAAATGTGCCTCGTGTCGCCACAAATAAAACAGGCTCTTGGCCGTTGATCCTGAAAACTCTAAAGCGGTGGTGCACTGATGGGTTGTTGATCAAGATACTGCATCTGAGGACCCCGGTTACCTAAAGCACCGTGAGAAACCTGAAGGGCTGACTGGAAGGGCCTAGGAGGATGGCCTCTACCATATGAATCCTTGCTTCCAGATGAAGCACTAATGAATCTGCCGAAATGACGGGGTCTCTTATTCGACCCATGACCACCTCCATGTGACAAAACCATCTCGACTCTGCGGGCCACATTGACCGCCTCCTGGAATGTAATCTCACTACCAGTCTCCCTAGCCATCTGAAGGCGAATCGGCTGAATGAGACCGTCAATAAATCTCCTCACCCTCTCCCTCTCTGTAGGAACTATGATGAGAGCATGTCGAGCCAAGTCGATGAACCTGGACTCACACTGAGTAACTGTCATGGACCCCTGTTGAAGGCGCTCAAACTGCCTCCGATAAGCCTCTCTCTGAGTGATAGGGAGAAACTTTTCCAGAAATAACTCTGTAAACTGTTCCCAAGTTAAAGATGGCAGACCGGCTGGTCTAGTCAAGCAATAATCCCTCTACCAAGTCTTGGCGGATCCAGACAGGCGAAATGCCGCGAAGTCTACCCCGTTGGTCTCAAAAATACCCATATTCCTGAGGACCTCGTGGCAACTGTATAGGAAGTCATGGGGATCCTCCGAAGAAGCACCGCTGAAGGTAGTAGTGAAGAGCTTGGTGAACCTATCCAGTCTCCACAAAGCATCGGCGGACATGGCCGCCCCATTGCCGGCCTGAGCTACTGCTCCCGGATGAACCATCATAGCTGGCCGAACTGCTGGGACCTGAGCCTGGGGAGCTACTTGCTCCGGAGTACGAGTAGTCGTAGTCTGAGTCCCTTCCCCAGCCTGAGGAGTGGCTGGTGCTACAGGAAGTAAGCCC
>MCJB01002523.1:15376-27470 GCA_002018475.1 Nicotiana obtusifolia | reverse complement strand
AATTGAACTTTTAGGATATGAATTGAAGTTTTAAAATATGAATTGAACCTTTAGGATATGAATTGAAATTTTAGGATATGAATTGGATTTTTAGTTTATGTATTGGATTTTTAGTTTATGAATTGGACTTGTAAAATATGAATTGGACTTTTATATTACAAATTAAACTTTTAGGATATAAATTGAAGTTTTAAAATATGAATTGAACCTTTAGGATATGAATAGAAATTTTAGGATATGAATTGGACTTTTAGTTTATGTATTGGAATTTTAGTTTATGAATTGGACTTGTAAAATATGAATTGGACTTTTAGTTTATAAATTGAACTTTTAGGATATGAATTGAAGTTTTAAAATATGAATTGAACCTTTAAGATATGAATTGGAATTTTAGGTTATGAATTGGACTTCTAGTTTATGTATTGGAATTTTGGTTTATGAATTGGACTTGTAAAATATGAATTGGACTTTTAGTTTATAAATTGAACTTTTAGGATATGAATTGAAGTTTTAAAATATGAATTGAACCTTTAAGATATGAATTGAAATTTTAGATATGTATTGGACTTTTAGTTTATGTATTGGAATTTTAGTTTATGAATTAGACTTGTAAAATATGAATTGGACTTTTAGTTTATAAATTGAACTTTTAGGATATGAATTGAAGTTTTAAAATATGAATTGAACCTTTAGGATATGAATTGGAATTTTAGGATAATTGGACTTCTAGTTTATGTATTGGGCTTTTAGTTTATGAATTGGACTTGTAAAATATGAATTGGACTTTTAGTTTATAAATTGAACTTTTAGGATATGAATTGATGTTTTAAAATATGAATTGAACCTTTAAGATATGAATTGGAAATTTAGGATATGAATTGGACTTTTAGTTTATGTATTGGAATTTTAGTTTATGAATTGGACTTGTAAAATATGAATTGGAATTTTAGTTTATAAATTTAACTTTTAGGATATGAATTGAAGTTTTAAAATATGAATTGAACTTTTAGGATATGAATTGGAATTTTAGGATATGAATTAGAATCAGTGACATGTCTCATTGCGGCCCACTGGGGTTGCTGCCACTCGGGTCGCTGCCACTCGGGTTACAGAAATCAGTGACATGTCCCATTGCGGCCCATACAGCTGCGTCGCAGGGCTCGCAGCCATGTTCGTCGGGGAATCCATCTATTACAGGCATTCGCCTGCGGGATTCTAGCTCTGACCCCCCTACACCTTCCACACATGCCCCTGGTGATGATGACGAGGAGGTGCATCCTGATCAGTATGACAGGATCATTATCGTCCCTGAGGGTGACGGGTAAGAGTTATTTGTTATTTTTAACGTTTATTGTTTTGTACGGTTTTACTAAGATATTAATGTGTCTTTTTTTTTTATTACGTTAAAGGTTTATCCCTAGTAATGTTACTACAAGGATAATCACCCAGGCAAGTAGAAAGCTATATGATGGCCCTTATGCGACTTGGAGTGATTTTCCATTCTCGCTTAAGGAGGCAATTTTCAATGATTTTAAGGTATAAATGTTCTTTCTAGCAGCTAACTTCCATCTCAAGGCTCGCAAGCGGTTATCCCATTGCTTTTCCAACTCTAGAAGGTCGAACAGAAGCCCTCTTGGTTGTAAGATAATCTATGGGAGGATCTGCAAAGGCAATGGCTAGCCGCAGATTTCCTAAGAAAGAGCGAGCAAGGAAAGAAAGCTCGTGCTTCGGAGAAGGGAGGCTCTCTGCACATTGGAGGTGCGATCAGCCTCGGTTCAATAAAGAGGAAAATGGTACGTAATTGCTTAATTTAATTTTAATTTTCAACGTCTAATCTGTTTATTAACTAAAATTTATGACTTTTCAGGAGAAGAAGTTGGACCGTCCGATGAGGCAAGATAAGTTATTCAAGCAAACTCATATTGTCAAGAAGAAGAAAGATTCAGATGAAGAAAGGTGGGTCGAGGACCGAGCCTCGGCTGTACATGTAAGTTTTCAATTTTCATTAAGTACTTTGATTTAGTTTTATATAACTTTTGAATACTCATTCTATGTAATTTTTCTTATAGAGTCGCTTCACAGCTGAGTTGGAAGAATTTGTACGCAGCCAGCCACCATCTTCGTCGGGCGAACCAATCCAACTGTCGGACGAGGATGCTGAAAGACTATGGACACAGGCTGCTGGCGGTCCAAAAGGAGGAAAGGTATACGGGCTTCCTGCTAAGAAATTCCCCTGCTATAGGTGTGGATGCAAGGAATAGGCACTTCCTCGCAAGCGGAGCAACTTGATGGGGAGTGCCTCTCCTCTATGCGGGAGAATTTGGCAAAGCACACAGCCGAGCTATAAGCTTCCAAGGAAAGAGAGCAGGATAGATAAGAAAGAGAAAAGCTTAGAGATGCTCAGTATGCTGCCGTACAAGAGCAGTTTAAATCTCTCTTGGCTTCTGGCTCTTTTCCGATTTCCCGGTCACATGAATCATCGCCGGATGGTAATCTTGATGATGACACTTCATCCGACGATGACGCTCATGATGTAGACATTAGTAGACGTTGAATTGTAATAACAACTTATATAATGTATAAGTTCATTTGAACTTTATACCTTGTTATTGTTTAATGTTGTTGTTTAATGATGTTGTTTATTGTTGTTGTTATTCTCGTTGTTGTTTATTGTTGTTGTTGTTGTCGTTGTTGTTGTTTTCATGGCATAAAATGCCTATTTTAGAAATTTGGTAAGCTGGCAGGTGGTGTAGCTGCCAAAACAGGCAGTTTCTGGAAAAAATAAATCAAAAAAAGCGACCAACTTTGGTCTCAAGTTGGTCGCTATTTTGCTGGAAAAAAAATAGAATCTGCAAATTATCAACCAACTTTGGAAATCTGGGAATATAGCGACCAAAGTTGGTCACTAATCAATAAATAAAAAATAAAAATCAGCAGTTGGCGACCAAAGTTGGTCGTTAACTGCTGAATTTTATTTTTTATTTTTTTGTTTAGCGACCAACTTTGGTCGCTAATTTAGAATTTTAAAAAAAATATAATTACTTTAGCGACCAGTTTTGGTCGCTATTTCCCAGATTAAATTAATTTAAAGAAAAAAAAAAGCGACCAACTTTGGTCGCTAATTTGCGACCAAAGCTGGTCTCGATATGTTTTTCTGGAATGTTTGGTTCTTTTGTGGTAGAGACCAATGTTGGTCGCAAATTAGCGACCAACTTTGGTCGCTGTTTGTTTGTGACCACCTAAATACTGACCAGGCCATTGTGGTCGCTTTTGTGCAAATTGTGACCAACTTTGGTCGCTTTTTTCGATCGCTTTTCACCTTATTTTTAGTAGTGGGAGTGCTCATCTTAATCTAAAAGTAAAAAAGAAAAACATTTATATCATGATAATAGTTTATACAAATTGGGTGCATGCACTAATGTATAGTAACTTATTAGAGTTTTTAACCAAAATCGTACCTTAAGTATGGGGATTAGTTTAATTTTGTCCTTTATGTATTATGTTGAGCACTTATAGTCCTTTAACTATATTAAACTTGTGCAACTTTGGTACAACTAATAGAATACCCTAACGGAGCTTTTAAAATATAAGTAAACTCACGTGGGACGCACAAAAGATGGTTTCAAAATTGACAATGACAAGGAATTTTATGCTCGTTTTTGCGCTCTTGCTAATAATGGAGTCAATTCCTTCTCCCAAAAAAATTCTAGACATGTATATTTTTAGTTGCTCTTAAAAATGTTTACAAAATTTATATTTTATGTATATATGTATATTATACATATTTTTTTATATTTTTTTATCTAGCGAGTACAACGACAAAAATGCACAACTGATAACAAGATTAAAAGTATATTTCTATATATGATAATATTTCCTTGGGATCCTTTTACTCTACAAATACGCATATAAACCTTTCCGATATATCAATTTGAGTTGATGACTATTAGCTAGACTCCTAATGAGAGCATCCCCTTACTTTTCAATTTTTTTAAATTTTAGGAAAAGCTACTATCTTAAGTGACAGGAGCAAACATGTTGTTGTATTTGCAAGAAAGAAAAGTAGATAAAACATAAGAAAGAAAAGTTAAAGAGAAGAAACTTACGTTGACAGGTTGAATTTTCTTTTTTTATGACGTAAGTGCTTACGAGGGGTCTGCATTTCCATTTGCATATCATCCCTCAACTTCTTCTTTCTCTTCAATTAATAAAGAGCTATTCTTTGTGTGGCCGTGGAGTAAGTAAAAATTATCGAACCACGTAAATCTTGTCTTGTCTTGTGCAATTTATTGCTTCTCTTTTAAATATTTTTTCCTTCTATTAGCCTGACTCGCTTCCCAACAACTAGTATCAGAGCACAAACAGTGTAATTCTGATAGAAAATTACGGTATTGGTGCATGTACTATTCACAAGAATAGTGCGACACTATTGATTATCATTACTATTCACATGCACTATTCACATTTTTTTTTTTTGTGAAAAATGGCATCGGAAGAAGGGAAGGTTAAGATTGACAAGTTCAATGGCAAAGATTTTGAACTTTCTCGCGAACAAAGTGAATATCCATCTCTACGTGTTTGGTACGCTGGTGCTACACGGGGTTGCCTGACAAATAAACTGTTGAGATGTTGTCACAATAAACTACCGTAGCTTTGAGGACCAGAACATAAAGCTCAAGAAGCAAATTACAGATCCATGTAGCTTCAGCCACGGCATTTGCTACCCCTTTATATTCGGCTTCAGCACTGGACCGGGATATGGTTGGTTGCCGTTTTGACGACAAAGAGATGAGATTCTTTCCCAGAAATATGCAATTGCCTGATGTAGAACGTCTAGTATTTGGGCATCCCCCCCAGTGGGCGTCAGAGTAGGCGACCAGAGCATGATCAGGAGATGCTGAAATCCGAAGACCGAGATCTATAGTGCCACGAATGTATCTCAAGATCCGTTTCATGAAAACAAGGTGTGGCTCTCTTGGTGCGTGCATGAAAAGGCAAATCTGTTGAACCGCATAAGAGATGTCTGGTCTAGTAATTGTAAGATACTGTGCCCCGGCTATGCTGCGGTATAGAGACCCATATGATAATAATTCCCCTTCAGTAGCACTAAGTTTGGAGTTGGTATCAACAGGAGTGTGGTAGGGCTTACAAGCCGTCATACTTGCCCGGTGTAGAATATCCCGGGCATACTGTGACTGACCGAGAAACAGATACTGATTGTCTCGGGTAACTGTGATGCCAAGGAAATGATGGAGCTGCCCTAGATCGGTCATGGCGAATTCATTAGAAAGCCGAGAGATAAGACTGTGGAGGAGAGCAGGTTGGTTAGCTGTGAGGACAATGTCATCGACATATAGTAGCAGATAGGCGAGCTGTTCCCCATTCTTGTAAATGAATAGAGATGTATCACACGTGCTGCTTCGAAATCCCAGAGATGTGATGAATGAAGAAAAACGTGAGTACCACGCTCTTGATGCCTGTTTTAAACCATATAGGTATTTCTGGAGACGGCAAACATGGTTGGGGAACTGAGGGTGAACAAAACCTGGAGGTTGATGAAGACCGTTTCCTGTAAGTCGCCATTTAGGAAAGCATTTTTCACATCGAGTTGGTGAATAGGCCAGGACCTCGATACCGCCAATGATAAAGCTGTACGAATGGTTGCTGGTTTCACCACAGGACTAAAAGTTTCCATGCAATCAATTCCAATAGTCTGAGATTTGCCATTGCATACAAGACGTGCCTCATACCGATCCAAGGTGCCATCAGATTTAAACTTGTGACAATAACCACATTGAGCGGATAACCGATCTATCCATCGGTCTTGAAACTAATTCCCATGTATTATTAACCTGCAAGGCACTAAATTCATCGTTCATGGCACGTACCCAGTTAGGGTCTGACAGGGCTTTAACATAGGTTGTGGGGACCGGTGAGATGGTGGAAGTTGCGGCTAGGTTGTAGCGAGGGTTGGGTTTGACAACCCCGGCTTTGGCATGGATTTGCATTTGATGATTATTGGTGGGTGCAGTGGATGGGGATGGGGATGGGGAAGAATGGTGCAACGGTGTGGGGGATGGGATAGTGGATGTAGTTTTTGGGAGGGATTGGGTGTTGTCGGTTGATGGTATGGATGAAGGATTGTTGGGTGGAGGTGCGTGTGTGCCGGTTGGGCTGGTTGATGGAGTGGGTGTGAATGTAGGTTGGAAGAATAGGGAAAGATGTGGAAGGGGTTCATCTAAGAATGTATAAGTTGTGGGTGATAAAGGTTCGTTGAATGGGAACGTATGTTCGTCAAAGACGACATGACGTAAGAGATGAACCCGCCCGGAGATAGGGTCATAGCAACGGTAGCCACGAAAATCAGGCGAGTATCCTAAGAAGATGCCATGGGTTGATCGAGGGGAGAGTTTGTTGGTTTGGGTAGCCGACATGTTGGGATAGCACACACAACCGAATACACGAAGGTGATCATATGTTGGATGGCGAAGGTAGAGGGCAAATGCAGGTGTTTGGAAGTGTAGTCTCTTTGTAGGAAGGATATTGTGAAGATAGGCGGCTGTGTGAAGTGCTTCCACCCAAAAAGTGGATGGAAGACGAGCATGAACAAGGAGTGCCCGGATAATGTCATTTAAACGGCGGATCATTCTTTCGGATCTACCGTTTTGTTGGGATGTTTGGGGGCATGAAAAACGAAATACGAGGCCATTAAGAGCAGCAAAATTTTTGAATTCATTGTTATCGAATTCCCCTCGAGGTCACATTGAAAAGTTTTAATGGTGAATTGGGTTTGGATTAGTTTATGAAATTTTGAGAAAGTGGGAAAGGTTTCAGATTTATATTTTAGTGGATACACCCAAACATAATGTATGAAATTGTCAGGAAGAACCATATAATATTTATATCCTAAATTACTCAAAACTGGTGACGTCCATAGATCACAATGAATAATATCAAACGGTTTAATTGTACTAGAAACAGAATCAACAAAAGGTAACCGTTTACTGTTGGAAACTTGACAGGAGTGACAAGCTAGATGTTCAACCTTACATTTATGAATAAAATAACAACTAAGGTAATTTAGCACATTCGCTCCGGGATGTCCAAGACGATCGTGCCATGGTTTGGATGTTGATGACATGAGAGAGAACGCGGGCGGAGTGAGTGGATAAAGATCCCCATTGCTATTGTGTTGGGAAAGGAGGTGTCCATCCTTGAGGTCCTTTAAAGAAAACTCAAAAGGGTCAAATTCAATGGAAACTTGATTATCAATTATAAATTTACGAACTGATAATAGATCTTTAATGACATGTGGGGAGTGGACAATTTTATTTAATTGGTAGGTTTTGTTGGGAAGTTTGTAAAAGCCATTACCGGAACCACTAATAGGTAAACGTTGACCATTACCGACAAAAATAGGACTTATAGGTAATAAACATGGAGTGATTAATTTACCTGAATCCGATGTGCTGTGTGAGGATGCACCGGTGTCCATGTACCACTGTGGGTCAGTGTAATTCAGATTCAAATTTGTGAGAGCTGTGCCGATATCACTTAGGTTGAGAGCATTATTTCCTGTTGGGCCGAAATCTGGTGGTGCTGAAAAATTATTCTGGGTTGTAACATGGGCCTGAAATGGTTGAGAGGGATATGGGCTGGGTGGCGGAGTCCATTTTTGAATATAATTGTTTGGAGGCCCATTTTGTGTAAGTTGTGGGTAATAAGAAAACCTAGAAATCCCACCATTCAGACTAGTAGATGCTGGAAATTGTCCGCTGTTTCGTCCGCTGCCCTGTCTGCCGCCGTGCTGCCTGGCGTCGCCGTGGTACCTGGCGTCGCGACCCCTATTTCGGCCATCGCGGGTCGGCGGTCCCCTGCCTCTTGCTGCCTTGACCGGGTCATATTTTGCCTTTGTAACCATTTGGGTATGGTGAGGTGGTGTTGCGAGTTGTCAGCGGCGGTTGGGCAATGGAGTTCAACAAGACCGCCGATCGATCGGAGCCTGGTCTGGCGGCTTGTCTCTATTGTTCGGCTTCGACCATACCTCGTGCATCATCCCAAGAGGGGTAGCTTTGATTGATGATTGCACCGATAGTATCGTATTCAACTGATTAGGCTGGATGTAGTGGTTGTTTGTCGGCAATGGAGTTGTTGTTATTAGTAGTTGCCGGTTCATCACCCATAATTAGGGGATGGGCGAAAAAAGAAGAAAAAAAAATTAGGATAGAAAGGCTCTGATACCATGAAAGAATATAATCTTCTTTATTGATTCTCAATGGTTTACGTGATCCCTATTTATATTGATAGAAGACAAATCAAAGACCACTAATTTAGGCACAATTATAGGGACTAAATCAAATCAATAAGATACTATCCTAATATAAAAGATATTCTCCTAATAGTAACATTATTCCAACTAACTTCTCTAGCTGTTAAATACAATATTTTCATCTATATAACAACTCAATCGATTCTTAAATGTTATTGCACCGAGTTATTAATTGTAAAGTAGAGATGGTACGCCATGGAGTTGTCATGACCTTTATTTTGTAGGAATCAAATTGATAAAAAAAAGGTTACAAAATTAGGCTGAATTCTTATCATGTTGGCACCTTTCTCCTTTTATTTACAAAAGTATTTACAGAAAGTTGAAGACCTTTTATATTTAAAGCAAACTCGGTATTATTCTTAATTAGCATAGTTGCTAAAACTAGGTAAAGACTCTATGCGTTAATAAATGGTTTGTTTTCATACATCTAAATTCTTACTACAATTGGTAATATAGCTTTAAAGCAACAATGATATTTCAAGTTTTTCCTTAAAAAAAAAAAAGAGAGAGAGAAAGAATTACCTAAGTAGCCGCTCAATCAATTACTTGAACTAAAAACAACTGGAGATATATAATATATGTATAATTCATGTATAATATGTGTGGAATCATATACTAAATGTATACATACTAGAGAAAATACACTGTGATTCATACCTGCTATTTTTCTAAAGATTCCAATCAACAAAATTAAGTGAAGAGTATGTGCAAGTGAATAGTGTATTAGACATGGGACATCTTGGAGAAATTAACCTAAATAATTATCCACCTAAAAAATAGTCTGAAAGATATATAATTGTCACGACCCAATTTAGGATTGTGACCGGCGCTTAGGAGCAAGTACTCCCAAGTAAGCCTCATTGAAAATTTTACAGAAAATTGGATAGAGTTTCCCCTATTTTTGAACCATCCCAAAAAAAACTTTCCTGTTTCAAATTAACAACCAAACATCCTAATATTATACCGAACAGTTGACAACTTGTCAATTAACCAATACAAGTCTCCACCATAACTAAACCACCAGCTAATCACTATAAATACTAATTTATCTCCAACTTTGATAAATGAGAATGAAACTCAACATAAGACTATAATAACGAAAGAATACGCATGACTACAATAATGACTATGGAGTGATTCTAAGAATTCAATGAAAAGGTCATAACAATAAGTAAAATCTCCACCCACGCGAACAAGTGCGAGGCTCACCGAGAAATATCAACCTGTGCGCTCTAATTAACGAGATCCTCGCCTGCGTCAATTGCTGTCTCTGTAAAAATAATTAGAGGGGAATGAGTCGCTAGCTCAGTAAGTAATAACACTTAACCACAACTGTTTTTATTTGGGACATGTCAGAGACATGCTAGTATCTCAAAGAGGAAAAAATATATAAAAATGCTCTTTCAGAAACAATAAATAATTTTCAGTCACATCACGCTTTTCTTGTAGTAAAATATAATTAACAATTTTGTAATAAGCTCGATAACCACTGTATAATATCAATATTCACATTTTGGGAGGTTTCAATGAACGGATCATGTAATCGGTATAACTGTGGACTTTCTTACCAGAAGTCATATATAACGGTAGTCCCTACTCGTGGGAAATCGGTAACGATATGCTAGTTCTACCTTCCCACTAGCGAGGGCTATAACGGTAATCAGTAATTACAAGGTGCACTAGGTCTAACGAACCTGCCCTTAGCTACGGAATACTTCAATGTCTACTCCCATTTATACTTGTCTCGGTAATCCGTATATACTCGTAGAAACTATTTTAAAACAATATAGGGCATTTCAGTTCTTATCAAATCGTATAATTTCCCTTTGATAACAGTAAATTCAAGTAACGATAAAATAGTCTAGTGACAACGAAAATATTAAAAATCACGGTACTTATCTCAAATAACAATTTCGATTTCATATCGAGTAAAATACTTGTCCCACATGCAACTCAAAATAATCGGTAACATATTCATATTAAAAATCATGTGTAAATTATGCAAGTTATGAAAACACAAATTGCGGTAAGATTACTACTCACAGTACTCGTACTGAAATACCAAATGCTTCACCTCGAGCAATTCGTACAACTTCCTCCAATCAATCTCATAATCCGTCCAAATTCGTTCAATTGATTCGAATCTGTGTATGTCGAAGAAGAGCACGCTATCCTCCAATCGTGAAAGCTATTTGGACAAAAATTGAAGCAAAAATCTCGGCTATAAATCAAGGTCACTCGCAATTTTTTACTACGGATTTGAAGAGGAGAATAAAACAAATCAAAAATCACGGGCAAGGTTCTGGCGAAGTTTGTCGGGGAAGACGATGTTGCGTTCCTTTGAGGACTGTTGGTGTCACGACCCAAAATCCCAACCCGATTGTGATGGCGCCTCTCATGAAGACAAGGCCAGCCAGTCCAAAATATAGTTTAATCATAGTAATTTGCGGCAAAACATAGGGAACCTTCCCGACTACAGCCCATAATCGGGGTGTCACTAAGTCATGAGCAACTAATGAAATCCTATTAATAATATATCTATTACAATGTCTTTGGCACAACTATTTGAACAAACAGGAACATAGAGATAAAAGAGATACGGGGCTGCGGACGCCAGCAACTACCTCGTAGTCTCTGAATCACCACCCTGAGAATAGTAGTCAGTACCTCGGGGGGGAACCGATAACGCCTGAATCTGCACACATGGTGCAGGGATTAATGTGAGTACTTCCAACTCAGTAGCATAAATAATGACTGAAAGTAAGAAAACACATAATGCACAAGGCAACCCCTAATGAAGCAATGAAACATCATTGAAATAGCAAACCAGTGTAAAATCAAGTAGAAAATCATTTCAACGGGAAAACATGTACATCTTTCAAGTAAATAACGGGAAGTAACAGAAAACACTTTAAAATCGCCCCTCGGCTCAATATCATTTAAAAACAGTAAAATCTTTCAAACTCCGGTTACCAGTTGTCATTGTTACCAACTGTAACCTACAGTTGTCATTGTTACCAACTGTTAATCTATCAAACTACGGTTACCAGTTGACATTGTTACCAACTGTAACCTACAGTTGTCATTGTTACCAACTGTATCATCTCTAATAAATAGCACGAAGTAAATGGAAACAACACCAACATAATCAAAAATGCAATGCAATGCAATGCGATGCGATGCAATGCAAGTCATGACTATCGTGGCGGACGTGCCACCCGTTCCCTAGGTACCCGGCGCTTACTGTGGGGGGTTCAGTAGTGCAATATCTCATGACGGCGTGTCACCCGATCCATACATACTACACCTCGTGGCGGCGTGCCACCCGATCCATGCACACTACATCTTGTGGCAGCGTGTCACCATATCCATTTAAAATCATTTGAAAATATCATTTAAATTTCAAAACCGAGTTTATGAAATGAGTTAATTCAGCAACAATACCTCTGAAGGGTTCACATAACTGGCGAGATGCCAAACAATACCCCTGAAGGGTTCACATAACCGGCGAGATGCCAAATAATACCCCTGAAGGTTTCACATAACCGGCGAGATGCCAAATAATATGATGTAGTAAACAATGACAAATACCGCTGAAGGGTTTACATAACCGGCGCGAAGCCCAAACATCATGTAGAACACAATGACAACCACTCCTGAAGGGTTCACATAACCGGCGCAAAGCCAAAATATGATTTAGTACAAAATAACAACTACCCCTGAAAGGTTCACGTTGTAGAAATATATGCACAACGCTGGGGGGGG
>MCJB01002521.1:0-11908 GCA_002018475.1 Nicotiana obtusifolia | reverse complement strand
ATGGTTGTTTCTTCAATTCTATGCTTAATTGCTTGATTGTTTGGCCATCAATTAAGTTCTATCAACTATCTATGCTATGTTTGGGAAAACTATGTTTAGATTAGAGAAGAATTGAAGAAAGCATGTTCTTAACCTTTTAAGGGGGGCGGATTCGTGATTAGGATAGGAATATACTTAATCACCATGCTTAATTGAATATCGTGTTTTTATTGCGTTCTTGATAGATTAATTCCATAGGAATATATGTGTTAATTTTATTAAGAATAGGCAAATAGTACTTCGGAAGAAGGCTATGAGTGTGTTTATCGATTAATTAGCAACCATACATGAATTATATGAACGGGAAATTAATTAGAACACAATAGGATTGGTGAAATAATCACAACCCTGGAATATTTGTCCCCATTGATTAAACAACATTTAATTTGTTCTTTGATAATACTAAGTATAAGTTAGAGCTGTAGTTTAGAATAACCCATCTATTGAATTCGAATTTTGCTTGCTTAAATAACAATATTAATTCGTCAGTAAGTAGTTAATTTAAGTCCCTGTAGGTACGATAACCTGGACTTACAATCCTATATTACTTGTCGACCGCGTATACTTGCGTGCGCGTTAGGGAGCAACAAGTTTTTGGCGCCGTTGCCGGGGACTTAAAAATCTGCTACTTTACCAACTTCAGCTTATTTGTTATTTATTCAAGTTTCACTAATCGCGTTACGTTGTTTGCACACACAGATTCTTCTCTTGAATGCGGAGGAGTAGAAGAGCAAACAACCTTCTTCCTTTCGATCCAGAAATTGAACGAACACTGCACAAAGTAAGGAGGGAGATAGAAGCCAGAACGAGAATTAACAGAGAGTTGGACATTGTTGTTCAACCACAGCCAATTGAGATGGCGGGTAATGCAGAACGAGCGGTGATTGAAGCTGCAAGACCAAATCTTGCCAACATGACTCAGGCAATTGTCAAACCTGAAATCACGGGGCACTTTGAGCTAAAACAATATATGGCTCAGCTGATCCAATCCACAGGACAGTATGTGGGACTGTCCATGAAGACCCACAGAGACATATTCAGAATTTTTTGGAAATCACGGATACGTATAATTATCCAAACGTTTCCAAAGATTATGTGAGGTTTACATTGTTTCCCTTTCCACTACTGGGGGAAGCAAAGGAGTGGTTGCAAAAGGAGCCTGCAAATTCTATCTACACATGGGATGACCTGGCCAGAAAATTCCTGATTAAATTCTTCCCAACCAAAAAGACAAAGTCGCTAAGAAGCCAGATTTTGGGATTTGAACAACGGGAAGGAGAAACTCTTCGGCAAGTGTGGGAAAGATATAAGAAGTTTCTTAGGGATTGTCCACACCATTGCCAGACAGATGAGGTCCTGGGGCATACTTTTGTTGATGGGCTAGATGAAGCTTCAAAAATGAACCTCGACTCAGCTTGCGGGGGCAGTTGCATGGCCAAGCCCTATAGTGAAATCCAACTCCTACTGAACAATTTCAGGGCCAATGATCATAATTGGCAAGGTGACGGTGACTCGCGCAGAGCCATTAAACAAAAGGGAGCTGGGTTGATCGAATTGGATGACCTCGCAGCTACGAGAGCAAAGATGGCAAAACTGGCCAATCAGATGACCAGAATAATGATGCAGCAGGTTCAACCAAGACAACAGGTCCAACAGATGTCGTTGTGTTGTGAGATGTGTGGTGACAACCATACAAGTGATATGTGCCCCACAAATCCGGAATCTATATATTATGTGGGACAATAGAACAGGGGGCCCTTAAATCAAAATACACAATATAGGAACACCTACAACCCGAATTGGAGGAATTATCCCAACTTTTCATGGGGTGGTCATCAACAGCAGCAGAATCCAGGTAGACCGCAAGGGAATTATAATCAACCACAAAGGCAACCTCCACAGACAGATGATAATACGAATGAGTTGTTGAAGCAGCTGGTGCAAGACAACAAACAGTCCAGAACAGAACACCAAACCCTCACCACAACAGTGAGGAATCTGGAGCGCCAATTGGGACAGCTAGCCGGGGATCAAAAAACTCAACCAGCTGGAGCTCTACCCAGCGATACTGAAGCAAACCCAAGGGCGGCACTGAATGTTGTATCATTGAGAAACGGGAAACAATTAGAAGAGGTAGAGTCTAAGAAGAAGAAGCAGGTGACCTTTAATGAAAAGCCGATCACCATAGAAGCGACAGCTGAGAAAGCTAAAGAAGTTTAGAAGCCGGCTGAAGAGGCAGGAGCTAAGCAACCCCCACAATTGGTTGCAAGGCCCCCACCTCCATTTCCACAGAGATTACAGAAACTGAGGGATAATGAGGTGTACAAAAAGTTCCTTGACATTTTGAAGCAGGTACAAATCAACATTCCATTGGCTGACAAACTACAAGAGGTGCCTAAATACGCAAAGTATATCAAAGATATTGTGGCCAATAAAAGGAGATTGACTGAGTTTGAAATTGTGGCACTCACCGAGGAGTGTTGTTCTAGAATTCAAGGCAAGCTACCACAGAAATTGAAGGATCCGGGTAGTTTCACCATTCAAATTTCAATTGGGAAACATGCCGTAGGAAGAGCCCTATGTGACCTTGAACTTGATGCCACTCTCAGTATTCAGACAGTTGGGGTTGGGTGACCCACGCCCAACGACAGTTATATTACAGTTGGCTGACCGCTCCCTGGCTCATCCGAAGGGAGTAATTGAAGATGTCCTGGTCCAAGTTGGCTCATTCATATTTCCGGCTGACTTCATCATCCTAGATTACGAGCCAGATCAGGACGTCCCATTTATATTGGGGCATCCATTCCTAACTACCGGCCGCGCCATCATAGATGTTTGTGAAGGTAAAATGACGATGAGAGTGGGTGATCAAGAAGAAGTATTTAATGTTTATAAAGCACTCCGGCTGCCAACCCATTATGAGGAGTTATCCATGATCTCAGTGGTGGAGAATGTCTCTACATCCTTAGTGCCTTACATGAGTCCAGCTGATCCTATTGAACAAATATTGATTGGGGATATGGAATTTAATGAAGATGAGATGATGGGGGAAATCGAGCAATTACTGGACATATCTTGCAATTATATTCAGGGGTTCAGAAAATTCTAAGAATTGGAGAGGCCTGTAACTCTAACCCTTCCCAGGCCGTTTATTGAGGAAGCACCAAGGAACTCAAGCCACTTCCAGCGCATCTGCGCTATGCTTATTTGGGTAATTCTGAGACGTTGCCAGTGATTATATCATCCAGCTTGACCAGCACGCAAGAAGAAAAATTGCTTCGAGGCCTTCGAGAATACAAAAAGGCAATTGGGTGGACCATAGCAGACATCAAAGGGATTAGTCCTTTTTGTATGCATAAATTTTTTCTAGAGGATGAACACCATCCCAGTGTAGAGTAGCAGCGGAGATTGAATCCGATAATGAAAGAAGTGGTAAAGAAGGAAGTCATAAAATTGCTCTATACGGGTATCATTTTTCCCATTTCTGACAGCAATTGGGTCAGCCCAGTTCAGTGTGTGCCTAAAAAGGGTGGAATGACTGTCGTAGAAAACGAAAAGAAGGAGTTGATTCTTACTCAAACTATTACGGGATGGAGAGTATGCATTGATTACAGGAAACTCAACAAACTGACTCGCAAAGACCACTTCCCACTCCCATTCATTGATCAAATGCTCGACATATTAGCAGGGCATGAATACTACTGTTTTCTGGATGGCTACTCGGGATACAACCAGATTGTAATATGCCCAAAAGATCAAGAGTAGCCCACATTCACTTGACCTTATGGCACTTTCTCCTTCAAGCGAATGCCATTTGGATTATGTAATGCACCAGCGACATTCCAAAGATGCATGATGGTTATTTTCACAGATATGGTGGAAACATTCGTGGAAGTATTCATGGATGATTCTTCAGTTTTTGGGTCTTCCTATGATGATTGCTTAAAGAACCTCAGCAAGGTGCTAGCACGCTGCGAAGAAATGAATCTGGTGCTTAATTGGGAAAAGTATCACTTTATGGTGCAAGAAGGCATTGTATTGGGTCACAAAATCTCCAGGACCGGTATCGAAGTAGATAAAGCTAAAGTGGAGGCGGTTGAAAAATTACCTCCACCAATTTCAGTCAAGGGTGTCCGGAGCTTCTTGGGACATGCGGGTTCTTATAGACGATTTATTAAAGATTTTTCTAAAATTGCTACCCCTTTGTGCAGGTTGCTCGAAAAGGATGTATCCTTCAAATTTGATGATTCCTGCCTCAAGGCTTTTGAAGAGCTTAAGAAGAAGTTGGTGACTGCTCCTATCATCATAGCACCGGATTGGTCATTGCCCTTTGAACTTATGTGTGATGCAAGTGACCTGGCCATTGGAGCAGTGTTAGGACAGAGGAAAGACAAGGTGTTCTACTCCATCTACTATGCAAGCAAAACTCTCGACGCTGCACAATAAAATTACACTACCACAAAAAAAGAGTTGCTAGCAGTAGTATGGGCCTTAGAGAAATTCCGAGCTTACTTGGTGGGAACAAAAGTCATAGTCCACACCGACCATGCAGCGATCAGGTACCTATTTACGAAAAAAGAGTCTAAAGCTAGATTAATGCGCTGGGTATTATTGTTGCAGGAATTTGATGTGGAAATCAGAGATCGGAAGGGGACAGAAAAGCAGGTAGCTGACCATTTATCTCACTTGGAAAATCATGAGCACGCAGAGGAAGATGGACAGATAAAAGAAGTATTTCTAGATGAACATCTCTTTGCTATCACTCATGACTCGTCCCCATGGTACGCTGATTATGTGAACTACTTGGTGAGCGGTGTACTTCCTCCTGAAATCAAGACTGAAGCTAGAAAAAGATTCTTGCATGATGTGAATTTCTACTATTAGGATGAACCTTAGTTATTCAAACAGTGTGCTGATCAGTTAATGAGGAGATGTATTCCGAAAGAAGAAGTGGAGTCAGTATTGCATAATTGTCACGCCTCACCTTATGGAGGCCATCACAGAGGAGACAGAACAGCAGCTAAGGTACTACAGTCTGGCCTATTTTGGCCAACTTTGTTCAAGGACGCTCATGCATTTGTTAAAAGGTGTGATCAATGCCAGAGAACGGGCACCATCACACGGAAGCAGGAGATGCCTCTAATCAACATTTTAGAAGTTGAACTTTTTGATGTTTGGGGGATAGACTTTATGGAACCGTTTCCACCTTCTAGAGTGAACAAATATATTCTGCTAGCCGTTGATTATGTGTCGAAATGGGTGGAGGCAATTTCTTTGCCTACAAATGATGCAATGGTAGTAGCTGCATTCATGAAAAAGAATATATTCTCCAGATTTGGGACTCCACGGGCATTAATCAGCGATGAAGTAACGCACTTTTGCAATCGGCTATTAAATAACCTTCTAGCAAAATACGGGGTGCGTCATAAGGTTGCTACAGCATATCATCCCCAGACAAGCGGCCAAGCGGAAGTGTCAAATAGGAGATTAAGCAAATTCTAGAAAAGACGGTGAGCGTGAACAGGAAGGATTGGGCTTCAAAGCTGGATGATGCTCTTTGGGCATATAGGACTGCTTACAAAACACCGATTGGAACGTCTCCCTACAAATTGGTTTATGGAAAAGCATGCCACTTGCCGGTGGAATTGGAGCATAAAGCTTACTGAGCAATCAAAAGGCTGAATATGGATTTTGAAGCAACAGGCGAGAAACGACTTATGCAGTTGAACGAACTAGATGAGCTCCCACTACACTCGTACGAGAATGCTAAGTTGTATAAAGAAAAAATAAAAAGATGGCACGACAAGCACATCAAGCCACGCCATTTTGAACCAGGCCAACAAGTGCTATTATTCAATTCAAGACTAAGGTTATTCCCCGGAAAGCTTAAATCGAGATGGTCAGGTCCATTTGAAGTGGTGAGGGTCACTCCATATGGTGCGATCGAACTACGGGCTTTGAATAGTGAACAAAAATTTTTGGTGAACGGTCAGAGAGTTAAGCACTATTGGGGAGGTCTGATTAACAGAGAGAAAACCAAAGTCGTGCTCACCAATGAGTAAAGCAAAAATCTACGTCGTGCCGCGACGTTAAATTAGGCGCTTGTTGGGAGGCAACCCAATTTTTCTTGCTTTTTTAGTTTAACTTCTTATTTTATTCTTTTAAATTAGATAGGGGAATATAATTGTTGTATACAATTATTAGATGTACGTTGTAATACATATAAGTGATACAAAAAAAAAAAGGGGAAAACTTTCTGCCTTCAGCGCCCAGCGCCACCTGTGGCGCCCCAGGCAGTAACGTCCAAGACCCCTAGCGCCAGGCAGGGCGCTAGGCGCCGGCTGGGGGGGTGACAGGTAAGTCTTCTGATTTTCTTTTTATTCTTTAATTTTTTTTTACCCATACCCGATAAACTCGACCCATAACCCGTTTCCCACTAACACTAATACCTCTTTTAACACTCCCAACCCACCCGACTTCTGCACACACTTGACAAAAACAAAAACAAAACAAATTCCCCTCTACTGCGTTCTTCTTCTTCTTCTTCACTAACAAGTTTTCAGCTTTTCAATCTTTCTTATCTCTCTAATCTTCAGGTATGTTCGACTTAATCTCCTTCTTCATCTTCTCTTTTATTTTATTCAATGTATTATATGTTGTATGTATGTTCATGTTCCCATCCCCATCGAATCCCCCATATCTTCTCCTTCTCGTAAATCTTTCATGGTAGTATGTGTGTCCGAAAACTTGTTTGCTTCTTCTTGTTATCGGAGTAGTAAACTAGAATTCCCTCTGCTCCGTCAACATTGGGAGGTTCACTACACTTCACCATTGTTGAAAAATTACAGCACACACTTCACGCACACAAGTTGTTTGTTTAAATGCCTGAATGAGACTTTTTATGCACCGGTGAAGTCTGAGTAGCCGACGACACTTGTATAGGCATTTGAACTAAGTGTGGGGTATCTCGGGGGGACGTTACTAGTTGAGGGATAGGAATTTGATGCTGCATATCTTCTTACACTATTCCTCTTGTATATATATGTTGTATAATTGTGTAAGCTAGCTTCATGTATGTATATTCTAGCATTAGCATAGAAAGTGCCAAGCTTTTGCCTTTCGTTGTCGTTATCGCTTATTCACGTCGCCATGATCACTACTTATTTATGACACATGGGGAAGTCTTGAGTACCCGTAGTTGTATTGCAACCATTGCTTCTATGCTTAGAGTTTAAATGTGGGGTCCTTTCATGACATTGTACCTATGGTATATGTATTACACTTTGCTCACTTTTCTAGTTGCTCATGTTGCAGGACATTATGGCACGTGATGATGCTAAAGGGAAAGGTCTTGGAAAAACCTATGCTACTTCATAGGTTCCAAAGAAGGGAAACAAGGAGAGGGCTCCTCGCGACAGTCTAAGGGAAAGTAGGTGGACGAGGGGTCGCAGCGAATCCCAGCCAGGTCTCGTCCTCGTTTAGAGTTGGTTAATGATGTTGCAGCGGTATGGTATAGGAACTTCATGCCAACTGGGAGCTATGTGTCCGAGATGGGAATTAACACAACTTCTTTAGAAAGGCGGTTCCCCGACATACTTGCCCGTTTGCGTATATCCAGGATAGACAAATTTCTAGACTGCCCAGGGCCGGCCAACTTGAGTCTGGTCCGTGAACTGTATGCAAACTGGAACCATCATACCTCTACCTCTCATGTTCGCGAAACCGATGTGCCATTGGGTAGAGAAGACTTGTGTGATTATCTTGGGGTTGAAAATGCCGATCCAAGGAGACTGCAGAGCCTTATTAAGAGTCTCCCTTATGAGCTGATATGGCATACATTGTGTGGCATCGATTCCAATGCCAAGTGGAACAGGAAGCAGGGGAACATTCACCTCTCTATCGTAAGGGCAGATTTCAACAACACTGCCAAGGTATGGCAGAATTTTGTGCAGGCTAAACTGATGCCTGCTGAACACAGCAGTGACTGCACTCGAGCCAGAGTGTGTCTGATCTTCTCCCTCATGACCGGCCGACCTATCAATATCGCTGAGATTATGCTCAACGAAATAGCCCACACCAGATTCGGGCGGCAGATTGGGCGGTTGTATTTTGGAAACCTTCTGACGTAGTACATGAGGTTCTTGGGAGTGCCTGAATATCCTGGGCACGACGAAGTTGTAGAGGTACCAGCAGGGCTGATGGATATCACTGCCGTCATGGAAACGTCGGCCAAGCTCACCCCTGCGGCTCGATTGGAGCGTGAAGAAAATTTCAACAAATACATGTACAACGCTATCAATCTGCTCATGAGCCGAGCCGGCATCACTGATGAAGAGCGCATGCACCTACGCGATGATCTTTCCGGCGCGTCTAAAGAGATGTTAGGGATTGCACCTGGCAGCCTTGTACATTCTTTAGAGGACGCCAACACAGTGCAGGACTCGGACAACGAGGGGGATGATGATGATGGCGCAACCGGACCTATAGCATTGGTGCCTTTTGAGCTGGATTCCTAGGAGACCGGCACGGACTGACAGGGAGTTTCTTCTCACCCTACTTTGCTTTACATATTTTAAATGCATCGGGGACTATGCATAATTTAAGTGTGGGTAGGGGAATTACTTCTTGTGCTGGTGCTGTATGTTGTGAAAACTTGTGTGTTTTGTGAATTGACATTATGTAGTTTGTTAGTTTTAATTTGTTAGTTTTTATTTAGTTCTTTTAGTGTATAATGCTTAGTATTTTTGTTCTCTTAATAGTGGTTTGTTATAATTTTTTGAGTAAAAACAAGAAAAAAATCAAAAAAATCAAAAAAAAAAAAAAAATATATATATATATATATATATACATACATATTTCAGATTTTTCCCGACGATGGATCTTTTTCTTGAGGGATAAAATTTGATCAAAAACAACAACAAAATTTTATTTTATTTATAGGATAGTTAGGTAATATTCCTTGGTTTTTCCTAAGGCACTGGTTCTTTTTCAAGGATGTAGTTCGAACCGGGCAAATAAATTTTTTTTTTAGGACTATTTTAGAAAGAACTGAGTTATATAGTAATACTTCTTGACATAGTTGATGCTAGTACAATAGGCTATGACACATGATCTAGTTTCCCGTTTAGTTGAATTGTAAGCCTAAGAAAACAAGAAAACCGCCCAATTTGTAACACCCCTTCTCAGTTGTTGACTCGTATACCATATAGTCTAATTACTGCTTAATTATTTCAATTATGTATGCTTGCTTGACTGGAAATTTGAATAGAAGCGTCGTGATTGAGTCATGTGCATTGTGTGAGTGAGGTTTTGATTCTCTGTGCTATCCTGTATAGTCTAGAACTTGCCTCGTGTGTTAATTGAAGCTAAATTGTAAGTTGGACTAATCTAAGAGATGATATAGGCATTTTCTTGTTTAATTATGGATGTGCTTGTCACATCGAATATAAAATTGTCCGTTGCTAGCCCCTTTGAGCCTATAGGCATTTTTCTTTGGTACCTGCATTACAAGTCATTCCCTTATTTTGTTCTTGAATTAGACTTATTTGAACCCTTACTTCCTAAGGCACTTAGTAGCTAAAAGAAGTAAGGGTAGAGTTTGGGGGACTGTCTTGATTATGAGTGGACCCGTGAAAGGACTTGTCGGTGCAAGGAAGCTAAAATTAAGAATCACTAGCTGATGAATATTTGTATGGAGTATGGGAAAAAAAATCAGAAAAAAAAATGTTAGAAAAATGTTAGTGAAAAATATACAGAAAAACACCTCCTATTGAGTTGTGCTAGTGGAATGATAGAAATGCTGAGTTGAAAAAGGAAGGCTGTGTATATGAGACAAATGAAGTAATTGAAAAAGAAAAGTGCTCGAATTGTGATTGTAGTGTATTAAGTGCTAGGAGGACTAGCCACTATTACCAGATATATCCTACCCGTCCCCTAGCCTACATTACAACCTTAAAAGTCCTAGTTGATCTTAGATTTGACTAACTCAATTAGTAGAAATCTACACTACGGGCAAGCCTATGGTACTATTACGGGAAGCATATGAGTTCTTTATGAGAGTGAGGGTATTTTGTTCAAAATTGTGTGATATTATTCATATATGTTTACTCTTTGGATTGTGGTAAGGGCACATTATTTCATGAGCGATTGGTAATGTTGTAAATTATCTTGTTAGGTAAGTATATGTATTGAGATTGCTTAATGGTTGCGAGTCAGCTCTTGAGGTTGGGTGGTGACATTTGGGTTGTTGGATGATATTGAAGTATTATGCTTAAGTAGACTTTACGGGAAGTATATGGATTAATTATGTGTTCATGCTTACTTGCAAGAGTTGATTATGTTCAAAAGTATGATTTTATTGAAAAGTCGAATGCTTCGTGATAATATTAAGTGGATGTAGTTGGGAAGTTGGTATATAATCCCATTGCTCGAGGGCGAGCAAGAGTCTAAGTGTGGGGTGTTGATGTTTGGTGTAAAAGATATATATTTCTATGTAAATCACCTCATATTTGGCTTTCGTTTTATGAAATTGGATGTTAATTGCTTTGATTCATGTTAAATTAATGTGCTTTTATGTGTAGGAATGAGTCGGGAGCAATTGGGAGCGAAACGAGCAAGAAACAAGCCAAAACGAGACAAAAGCGGACGAAGAGGCACTGGGCACCACAGGCAGCGCCTGGCGCCACCTGTGGCGCTGGAGGCAGTATGTTTAGAAGAAGCCACTGGACGCAGCGCCCTGGGGGGCGCTTGGCGCCAGCCAGGGCGCCGACGTCGGGAAACTATCCTATTCCGTCTAGAAGTCTATTATTTTCGACCCTACCCCTTCCCAACTCCTATATAAACACATCCAAACCCAAGAGGGAGATATAGAACGTGATTTGGGAGGCAATAACACTACGGAACATCGCACGGAAGCTTGGATCATCAGTTCTTCATCTTTGTCTAGTATTTTTTTAGTTATTTCAATACTCTATATTTTGATTGTTTTGAACATGAGTGGCTAATCACCCCTTGTTCTGGGGTTGTGATTAGCCATGAATATTGTGATTCAAAATTAACAATTTCTTGTTTATAATTCATAATTATATGGTTGTTTCTTCAATTCTATGCTTAATTGCTTGATTGTTTGGCCATCAATTAAGTTCTATCAACTATCTATGCTATGTTTGGGAAAACTATGTTTAGATTAGAGAAGAATTGAAGAAAGCATGTTCTTAACCTTTTAAGGGGGGCGGATTCGTGATTAGGATAGGAATATACTTAATCACCATGCTTAATTGAATATCGTGTTTTTATTGCGTTATTGATAGATTAATTCCATAGGAATATAGGTGTTAATTTTATTAAGAATAGGTGAATAGTACTTCGGAAGAAGGCTATGAGTGTGTTTATCGATTAATTAGCAACCATACATGAATTATATGAACGGGAAATTAATTAGAACACAATAGGATTGGTGAAATAATCACAACCCTGGAATATTTGTCCCCATTGATTAAACAACATTTAATTTGTTCTTTGATAATACTAAGTATAAGTTAGAGCTGTAGTTTAGAATAACCCATCTATTGAATTCGAATTTTGCTTGCTTAAATAACAATATTAATTCGTCAGTAAGTAGTTAATTTAAGTCCCTGCGGGTACGATAACCTGGACTTACAATCCTATATTACTTGTCGACCGCGTATACTTGTGTGTGCGTTAGGGAGAAACAGTCGCAGATCGGGTACAAAAGCGCAGCAGAGTTTTAGCCAATGTGCAAAACGCACATGAATTGTGTGGCCAGAACAAGGTCTGCACTAACAAATGATTCAAAGTTCAGAGAGTGGGAAAAAGACCAAGATCCGAAGCCTTGATGAAGTGCGGACCG
>MCJB01002520.1:0-11909 GCA_002018475.1 Nicotiana obtusifolia | reverse complement strand
AATGCCCTTTGATTTCACCTGTTTCAGCCTGTGCTTTATAAATTGCTTCGGCACAAAATAAGAAACGATCTCTCCAACGCATAAATGGTTGTCAGTTCACGTTCTCATCATCTTTGGTAAAATCAAGTCCACCGCGAAGACATTCATAAACAGCTCTACCGTAGTTTTTAGCAGATAACCCCAATTTAGGTTTAATAGTACATCCCAACAGGGGACGACCATACTTGTTCAATTTATCTCTTTCAACTTGGATCCCATGAGGCGGACCTTGGAAAGTTTTAACATAAGCAGGAGGGATTCGCAGATCTTCCAGACGTAGAGCGCGCAGGGCTTTGAACCCAAATACGTTACCTACAATGGAAGTAAACATGTTGGTAACAGAACCTTCTTCAAAAAGGTATAAAGGGTAAGCTACATAAGCAATATATTGATCTTTTTCTCCAACAACACGCTCGATGCGGTAGCATCGCCCTTTATAACGATCAAGGCTGGTAAGTCCATCGGTCCATACAGTTGTCCATGTACCAGTAGAAGATTCGGCAGCTACCGCGGCCCCTGCTTCTTCAGGTGGAACTCCAGGTTGAGGAGTTACTCGGAATGCTGCCAATATATCAGTATCCTTGGTTTGGTACTCAGGAGTATAATAAGTCAATTTGTACTCTTTAACACCAGCTTTGAATCCAACACTTGCTTTAGTCTCTGTTTGTGGTGACATAAATCCCTCCCTACAACTCATGAATTAAGAATTCTCACAACAACAAGGTCTACTCGACACGAATTCCGCGTTAATGAAACTTTTCACAGGAATCTTTCACAAAATTTCCAACTAATACTAATATTATCAACTAATCAGAATGTTTGATTATTAGACCATGGTATTTGATTTGCCAAATACATCATTATTGTATACTCTTTCATATATATAGCGCAACCCAATTTTTATTTTTTTTACTTTTTTTGAAATGGAAATACCTAACTAACCTAAATAATAAGAACTTCCCCCTTGACAGTGGTATATGTTGTATATGTAAATCCTAGATGTGAAAATATACGGAATTCCTCTATGAATCTATGAAAGGTATAAAAAAGAAAGAAAAACACAAAGAAAAGAATAGGCTAGGCATGAATCGATATGCTGAAATTGAAATCAAAAATAAATAAGAAGAGGAGCCGATTAGATACAAATAATGAATCGTAATAGAAATAGAAAATAAAGTTCAGGTTCGAATTCCATAGAATAGATAATATGGATGGGATTGTCTTTAATGATAGACAAATGAAAGACTTTCTCAAGATTCTGATTCATCCAGTTGAGATTTTAAAATTTAAATGGGTTGGGTGGGCTTGCAAATTCACTCAGTCTCAGTGAATAAGTAAACAATTGAATTGGTTCAATTGCATGGTGCCAACGAAATCGAGTGCCAATTCCCATTTTATTGAATTAACCGATCGACGTGCTAGCAGACATTTATTTTGAATTCGATAATTTTTGCAAAAACATTTCGACATATTTATTTATTTTATTATTATTAGAATCAATCCTACTACTTCTGGGGTTTCCACGCTTGAAAAACAAAAATCGGGGCGTGTCGTCCAAATCATCGGTCCGGTACTAGATGTAGCCTTTCCCGCGGGCAAGATGCCGAATATTTATAATGCTCTGGTAGTTCAAGGTCAAGATAGTGTTGGTCAACCAATTAATGTGGCTTGTGAGGCACAACAATTATTAGGAAATAATCGAGTTAGGGCTGTAGCTATGAGTGCTACAGACGGTCTAACGAGAGGAATGGAAGTGATTGACACAGGAGCTCCTATAAGTGTTCCGGTCGGGGGAGCGACTCTGGGACGAATTTTTAACGTGCTCGGAGAGCCTGTTGATAATTTAGGGCCTGTAGATACTAGTACAACGTCTCCTATTCATAGATCTGCGCCCGCCTTTATACAGTTGGATACAAAATTATCTATTTTTGAAACAGGAATTAAAGTAGTAGATCTTTTAGCCCCTTATCGCCGTGGAGGAAAAATCGGACTATTCGGGGGAGCTGGAGTGGGTAAAACAGTACTTATTATGGAATTGATTAACAATATTGCTAAAGCTCACCGGGGCGTATCCGTATTTGGCGGAGTGGGTGAACGTACTCGGGAAGGAAATTATCTTTACATGGAAATGAAAGAATCTGGAGTGATTAATGAAGAAAATATTGCAGAATCAAAAGTGGCCCTAGTTTACGATCAGATGAATGAACCGCCGGGAGCTCGTATGAGAGTTGGTTTGACTGCCCTAACTATGGAGGAATATTTCCGAGATGTTAATGAACAAGACGTACTTCTATTTATTGACAATATCTTCCGTTTCGTCCAAGCAGGATCCGAAGTATCGGCCTTATTGGGTAGAATGCCTTCCGCTGTGGGTTATCAACCCACCCTGAGTACCGAAATGGGTATTTTACAAGAAAGAATTACTTCTACCAAACAAGGGTCCATAACCTCTATTCAAGCAGTTTATGTACCCGCAGACGATTTGACCGACCCTGCTCCTGCTACGACATTTGCACATTTAGATGCTACTACAGTACTATCAAGAGGATTGGCTGCCAAAGGTATTTATCCAGCAGTAGATCCTTTAGATTCAATGTCAACCATGCTTCAACCTCGGATCGTTGGTGAGGAACATTACGAAACCGCCCAAAGAGTTAAGCAAACTTTACAACGTTACAAAGAACTTCAGGACATTATAGCTATCCTTGGATTGGACGAATTATCCGAAGAGGATCGTTTACTCGTAGCAAGAGCGCGACAAATTGAGCGTTTCTTATCACAACCCTTTTTCGTAGCAGAAGTATTTACCGGTTCTCCAGGGAAATATGTTGGTCTAGCAGAAACAATTCGAGCATTTCAATTGATCCTTTCCGCGGGACGTTTCTACTATTCTTATCACTTACGTCATGAATTTGTCGTCATTTATTAGAGTAAGAATCAGAAGCTCGTATATTGAGAATCTGAGGCTCATATCAGTTTCTCATCATTTACTATTCGAAAAATGAGAGGACTATCTGTACACGGAAGAAATCGGGCTCGCCTATTGCATAACAGACCAGGGATGAAACATAATGGATTGAAGATCAGCCCTGAATTCCATCGAACCTAAGCACGAGGATGGAACATGCGTCTTCAAGATTATCGAGTCTGTAACCCCGGAACTGACCCCGATTCAAAATTAGCTCGAGAAACATTATCCAATCAAATATTAATGAAACTGATTGGTTAGCAAATCATAAGATTTTTTACCTTATACAGAATTGTACCTAAAGTAGGATTCTTCTACTATATAAAGGGTGGTTTGATTATTTATAAAACATAAAGCACTATACTGTTCTTTTTAGTTATTATTATCTCATCGCTTTGTTCCGGCACCGATTGCAACATTTTATGGTCCAAGGGTGATCAACCTTGTAGGCCAAAACTGCTTAACTTGTGTGGTTTGCATTTATCTTTTATCATTAATTTCAATTTTAATCTGATTTCTCATTTTTGTATCAAGTTAGATCATGTATCCTTAAAACCGCGTATAAATTCAATTGTTACCCTATTTTAAGGGTAAACAACATGGAAATTTTTGTTTCAGTTTTGAATAGTGTGCTTCTTTTCTGCACTAGCAAATGTTTGAGAGATACAAGAAGGAAAATTATGCCTTAAACACACCCAATTTATTAGACCTAAAATCGGACTCTTTCACATTTGTCATCTATTAAACTGCATTCTGAAATTATTATTTTTTTTTGGAGAATGGAACTAAATTATAACGATATAATGTTGTCAAGCTGATGTCTTCCTATCAACTTAATTTAATATAGTAACCTTAAAATGTATCTAATCGAAACAAACATATGCTTTGATTTTTATTTATAAGTTAATCAAATATTTTTAAATTATGTCTTGTGCTAAAAGTCTATTTATCTTTGCATATAAATTTAATAACAGTAGTATAGGCTACACGTACGAGTCATGTGACATAGAGACTAGTATATCTATATTAAATTAAAAGATCGAAGGTCCTTAGTGAATTGTCGTTCACCTTTTTTATCCTTTACAAATTGATTTCACACTGGACAAAATCATAATTTATTATTATTTTTTTAATATTTAGGATTTTAATTATTTCTTATTTAAGACTTCAAAATCAGCTGAATTTCCTATATCAATTTTTTTCTTTTGAACTATGTAATATACCATATTTATAAAAAGAAAATAAAGGAAATTTTTTTAGGTTTAGATGCTTAATGCAAATTCACATGCACGTGATACAATAAAGATTGGACTAAATCATCATTGATAGTGGTACAATAAGGACTCTAATAGTTTTGGAAGTGCAATAACTATAGCAAATTTTTAATGAATACTGACATTCTTTAATAATAAGTAAATAGATTCTAATCGAAAGATTCATGTCCATTATAAAGATGTTTTGTTTAAAGATTCCCAGTTTGACTAACAATACATTGGCACCTTTGCATTTGATTTGATTCAATTATCATTAGTTTTTTTTTATTGGTTAGAAAGAAATTGAAATTCTTATTGGTAGTTTAAGGTGTATAATTTTGTTTTTGTAAGGAGAATATAAAGTAAAATCGATTATAATATAGTATTAAGAGTTAAATCCATTATTATATCAATTTATGAAAAGTTTATAATACACGTTAGGAATGTAGTGATAATATTGCTTTTTTAAAAGTTTTCTCTAGTTGTCTAACCTTCAAACTAATTAAAAGAGGACTCTATCTCCTTATAGTTATACAATGACTTTACTAAATAATATAGGAATATGCAGTGAGAGAATTTGCTTCTTCAAATTTTTTACTATCTTGCTTTTCCCCATAAGAGTTAATTAATCATTTTAGACTAAATTTGATTATAAACAACAAATATATTGATTTAGATGTACATTCCATGTTGGTTATAATGTTAATTGCCATCAATATTTTAAATGTTGGATTTACAATTAATTTTTTTAATTTAGAACAAGCTAATATGTTGAATTTTGAATTCAACTATGAATGTTTCACTTTTACTCTCCTAAATTTTGTGAGGTCTCTTAAATTCTATGACCTTTTTAAATTAATAAATAAAGTTCTGATTTTTAAATTTTGCTTATGAGAATATTGCTTCTTTAAGTTTTTTCATAGCTATTTGAATTTGTTAAATAATAAAACATTATTTTTCCTTGTAGATGAATGCTGTGAGAATATAATTTATCCTTTTAAAAATAGATTTCACATTGAACAAAATTATAATTCTTTTTGTTTCCTAAATAAAAACTTAGAAATCAATTGAAACTTTTAAATTTTAAATTTTTTCTTGTTTGAACTATGTAGAAACTTATAATATTTAAGAATTAAAAATTAAACAAAAATTTACTTATATAAATATTTAGAATAATATTTTTTAATATTTTGAATTTTTTAAATTTATTCAAACGAGCAAAGCCATGCTACTTTTATTTCTTAGTTTGCCAACAAAAAGGCTTAAAATGATAAACTAATAGTTCTTCATCAATATTGTAAATGCTTTAAGATAGACAGAACAAAAGACAAAATTTTATGGGAAGTGCCTCATTTCACGATATCTTGTGGGAATGTGTTTATACTTTACGTTAAAAAAGTAAACTAATTCTCTAAAATAAGTTCATGTCACGACCCAATTCCCAAACCCGATCGTGATGGCGCCTCTCATGAAGACAAGGCCAGCCAATTAAAAACCATAACTCATTTTAAGCAGTTAATACAGTACTTGCATATTTTAATAACAGCAAATTGCGGAAACATAGCTAACCATCCCGACAACAGCCCAAATCGGGGTGTCACAATGTCATGAGCAACTAATGAAACCCTAATAATAAGATTACTATTACAATATTTCTGGCACAATTGTTTGAAAAAAGTGGAAACGACAAGATAAAAGAGATACGGGGCTGCGAACGCCAACAACTACCTCGTAGTCTCTGAATCACCGCTCAGACAGTCGTAGTCAATGCCTCGGAGCGGAACCAATAACGCCTGAATCTGCACACATGTTGCAGGGAGTAATGTGAGTACTTCCAACTCAATGATTAATAATCATAAATAACAACTGAAAGCAAAAAAAACACGTAAGGCACACGGCAATGCACAATGAAGCAGTAAAACATTATTTGAAAACATAGTAAGAAATCAAGTAAAATCTCCCCAGCTCTAGTTACCAATTGCTACTGTTACTAACTGTAACATCCCTGGGCTCAGTATCATTTAAAACAGTAAAATCTCCCCAGCTCTAGTTACCAGTTGTCATTGTTACCAACTATAACATCCCTGGGCTCAATATCATTTAAAACAGTAAAATCTCCCTAGCTTTAGTTACCAGTTGCCATTGTTACCAACTGTAACATCCCTGGGCTCAATATCATTTAAAACAGTAAAATCTCCCCAGCTCTAGTTACCAGTCGCCATTGTTACCAACTGTAACATCCTTGGGCTCCGTATCATTTAAAACAGTAAAATCTCCCCAGCTCTAGTTACCAGTTGCCATTGTTACCAACTGTAACCTCACTGGGCTATATTTCCATAATCATCTCCCCAGCTCTAGCTACCAGTTGCCATTGTTACCAACTGTAACATCACTGGGCTATATTTCCATAATCATCTCCCCAGCTCTAGTTACCAGTTGCCATTGTTACCAACTGTAACATCACTAGGTACCCTGCGCTCACTGGGGGTGTACAGACTCCGGGAGGGGCCCCTTACGACCCAATCGCTATATCATATCTCGTGGCGGCGTGCCACCCGATCCCATTTACATCATATCTCATGGCGGCGTGCCACCCGATCCATTTACATCATATCTCGTGGCGGCGTGCCACCCAATCCCATTTACATCATATCTCGTGGCGGCGTGCCACCCAATCCCATTTACATCATATCTCGTGGCGGCGTGCCACCCGATCCTATTTACATCATATCTCGTGGCGGCGTGCCACCCGATCCCATTTACATCATTTAAAATGTCATTTAAATCTCAAAACCGAGTAAAAGTGATTGAGTTGTAAAATAGTGGAAGCCAACATGACTGTGTTTAAGTAATGAATTAAAATAGTGAGGAAACAGTGATAAATACCCCCAAGGGTTCAAATAACCGGCACGAAGCCCAAATATGGCAATTAGCCCAAAACATTATGATATCAAACAAGTTTCAATCAATATGTAGTAAAAATCATCAATCGGGACGGACCAAGTCACAATCCCTAGTAGTAAACGACCCCACGCTCATCATCGAGCGCGTGCCTCACCTCAATATAGCACTACGATGTGCAATCCGGGGTTTCAAACCCTCAGAACATCATTTACAATCACTACTCACCTCAAACCGACTAAATTTCTAGCCCACGACGCCTTTGCCCTTCGAATTGGCCTCCACGTACGTCGAATCTATCCAAATTCAGAACAATTACGTCACAATATGTTGAGGGAACAAAGCCCAAGAGAAAACAACCGAAAATAACAAGAAATCCAGAAATTAGCAAAACCCGAGCCCCGTGCCCACTTCTCGAAGTTCAGATTTTCACATCAACGGGTTCCTTATCCCCTAACGAGTTCAACCATACAAAAATTATTAAATTCGGACATCGGATTGGCCTTCAAATCTTAAATTTTCGTTCTTGGAAGATTTGGTAATAAAATATGTTTTTTTTCTTCCATAAATTCACGGATTCATGATGTCAATGAGTATGGAATCATGATCTATAAAGGATTTATGATAAAGAACACTTACCTCATTCAAATTTGTGGAAACCCCTCTAAAAATCGCCTAAACCGAGCTCCCCCAACTCTATTTTTGTCAAAATGACCAAAGCCCCCGTTTTATAGCGCTTTTTCTGCCTCGGGCGCCACAGGTGGCGCCGGGCGCTGCCTGTGGCGCTGGTTCCAGTAGCTCCTCTGGGCGCTGGCGATTTTTCCCTAACACAAAAATAGGCATAACTTTCTCATACGATCTCCGAATTGGATGATTCTTTTTGCTATGACTCCAAAATTTCGATACGGATCTAATGTATCAACAAAAACTGAATTTGGAGCCCATTTGCATAATATGATACCACTTATTCTTGAAGAGACAACATTGACACATTCTTGAAATGCCCAAGTTAAACTCCATCACCCATCCAAAATCCATTCGAGGCTCTCGGGACTTCAACCAAATATATCAACAAATCTTAAAATATCATATGGACTTAGTCGAGGACTCAAATCGCATCAAACAACGCTAAATACACGAATCATACCCCAATTCAAGCCTAATGAAACTAACAAATTCCAACTTCTACATTCGATGCCGAAACCTATCAAATCGAGTCCGATTGACCTCAAATTTTGTACACAAGTCATAAATAACATAACGGACCTATGAAGATTTTCAGAACTGGATTCCGACCCCGATATCAAAAGGTCAACTCCTCGGTCAAACTTTCCAAAAATCTTCTATTTTTCAACATTTGCCAAAATGCATTGAATTGTCCTATGGACTTCCAATTTCAAATCCGGACATACGCCTAAGTCCGAAATCACCATACGAAGCTATAGCAACTTTTGGAATTCCATTCCAACCCTCGGATCAAAATCTCGCCTAACAACCGGAAATCGCCAAAATACTAACTCCACCAATTCAAGCCTACTTCTACACCGGACCTCCAAAACCAATTGTGATCACACTCTTAAGTCATAAATCACCTCTCGAAGCTAACCGAACCATCGGAACTCACATCCGAGCCCTCTAACTCATAAGTCAACATCTGGTTGACTTTTCCAACTTAAACCTTCTTAGAAGAGACTAAGTGTCTCATTTCTCACCAAATCACTCCTAACGCAAACTACTCAACTAGATCACATAAAATATGGATAACGAAGCATAATGAGACGAAAAATGGGGAAAACAGAGCGGTAACTCACGAGACGACTAGCCGGGTCGTCACAGCTAAATGAAGTTGTAGTATTTTGTAGAACTTTACGCAATACTTACAAAATTTTAAGTCAACTTATAATAAAACCTATTAAATGTGTAAGTCAATCTAAATTTCTTCTCTTGAGTATCTGGACATATATATATATATATATATATATATATATGATATTTCAAGTAATTAGCTCTGTACATAATATTAACAGAGTCTAAATCAGAGTCTGATTAAAATAAAATTAAAAGTAAAATTTTTAATCTGTTGTTTAGGGTGTTTCAATTCCTTTGAACATTCTTTACCTCTCTCAAAATCATCCAATATAAACACAAGGGTGCTACCTCCAAATATATCTTAATTATTTCCTTATAGATTTTCATGTCGTGAATTTGCCTCTAAATGTCAAAATTAATTAATCCTTTTTTTTTTTTTTTTACATAATTCAGTCTTACTTATCTTTTATGTATAACATAATTGCATATTTTCATGAACACAAATAAGAATTGTGTTTAAGAAAATGTTCTATACGACTTTAAAGTATATCAAAAGAAACAACCTGCATTGTTCCTTAACAAAAGTTGTCACGAGTTCGTTCCTTAAAAATTAAAAAAAAAATTTATTTTCTATTTTATGCTAATCTTACATAAATTTTAAATGTACAAGATGATTTCATTTATTAGAAAGTATTTCTCCTTAAATTGTGGTATATACATCTTTCAATAGTATACTTATAAATCTTGTCATAACACAAAATGTGATGCAATGTACGTGCATAAAGACCATATTTAAGTTTTAAAAAATATTTTAAGTCATTTATATGTATATTTATTATTAGATAAATATGACTGCTTAAGTAAAAATATTTGATAGGCTAAAGTAATTATTTGCAATGTTGTATTTTTCTCGATGTCAACTCCTATTACATATAATTTATTCTTATTCTAAATTTTATACACTTTTTATTGATACACGCAAAAAACACGTGCAACGCACGTAAACTAAAGCTAGTACTATATTAAAATCACGAATACCCTTAGCGAAATATTGGACTTAATGCTATTACAGTTTTGGTACGTGGACGTATATGGTTGGATTTGATTGTATATTTTTTTCTCAACTGGACGTATACGCTATTACATTTTTGATTGTAGTTGTCCTCTATGTTTTTATGTATATATATCTATATTATTAGGTAAAATGTCCAACGTCCATCATTTCCAGAAAGTATATGTTTTAAATCTTTATTTTTAACGTAAACATATTTTAATATTATTTACGTAAATTTTTAAATATTTGTACTCATCGATTTGGTGTACACACGCAAAGAGCATACTTTTAAACTAGTTTATAAAAACAGTTTCAGCACTTAAAAGTGCTTTTCAATACTTGACGCTTATCTTCCTCCTCCTCATCCTCTTTCTTTTCTTCTGCCACTACTGCTGCTTCTTCTTCTTCTTCTTCTGCTGATTCTTCTGCTGCTGATTCTTCTTCTTCTTCTTCTTCTTCTGATGATGATGATGATTCTTCTGCTGATTCTTCTTCTTCTTCTTCTTCTTCTTCTTCTTCTTCTGCTGATTCTTCTGCTGCTGCTGATTCTTCTTCTTCTTCTTCTTCATATTCCTCTTCTTTTTCTTTTTGTTCCCTTTTTTATAACAACAATAACAATATGTTCGGATTAATGTAACATACATAAGATATCTGCAGTTATAACATAATGAATTAAACTCATAAATTGAGTTAGTTCATCAAGAAAAAAATTAAGGGTGAAAAGAAAGACATACCGAGAGTAATGTGGAAAAATATAGACCTTGAGGTTGTCACATCCTGTAGTTGCTTCTACTTCTTCCTTAATCTCCAAAGCTGAAGCCTTGAGATTATCATCACAATCGATCACCTTGATTGATGTAAGTGTTCCAATATCCGCAAAATTGTCAGGAATCTTCTCAAGCAATTTAACATATCTTAGCACTAAACTCTCAAGCATGGGAAATGATGATGATGATTCTGAGACATGCCATCCCCTAAGATTAATGCTTCGAAATTTTAAGATTTTGAGTACCGGGAACTCTATATCTCTCACGTCCCACTCCTCTTGCTCGAATCTACACCCTTCGAATAACAGTCTTTGAAGGTTGGGTAACACAGCGATTGTGGAAGTTGCACTTGCTGGTATAGTAACGTCGCGGAGGATCAGCTCTTTGAGACTTGAAGGTAAATAATACTTGGTGATAACACACATCGAAACAAGCAGGAGGGATTGAAGCTGTGTAAGAACATCCAATTTCAGAACGAGAGAGTTAGCTTCATTAATATCACAATCAACTATTAGGAGGTGAAGCTTTTGAAGATTGGGAAACCTCTCAATTAACTCTATATCCTCACGAAATAAAGACATGCCTTTAAATTCCCTTAAATTCTCACTCTTAGACGAACCTTCTTCAAAAACTGCAAATACCTCACGAGATAAGAGTGTTGTTAGGTGTACATGCTTTAGTTTTGTCATCTTCAAAATATGAGGTATCCCTACTACTAGTTCCTCAGTATCCACCAGTAAAGTTTCTAGGTCGCACATGTGTAATACCCACTCAAAAAAAAACTGTTCGAAACACATTGCCAGGTATCTCAGGTAAACTAGTGATTGCAGTATATCAACTATATTCGTATAATCCCCTGGAATGCAGTTCCTGAAATCCAGCACTCTAAGAAGTCTCAAGTCTCCAACTGACGAGAAATGATAGGAACGAGATAAATACTCTTTAGAAACGGTACCGTGAAAATTAGCCTCACTATTCCAAAAATCTTTATAAGCAAGAAAATCATCCACGTTATTAGTAACAAAGAACGATTTAAGATCCTGTCCAAAAGATGTTCCATTTTTGGAGCCGCTTGTGAGGAATCTATCTACTTTGTTGTTGAATCTCTCCAAATCATG